>QLTV01004226.1:71517-91242 GCA_003457575.1 Thermophis baileyi
ACCCGACCTTGGGGACGCTGCGACGGTCAGAAGTGTGAGGACAGGTTGCAAGTCACTGTTTGCAGTAAAAGTATTACAGGTAGTCCTCGACTTATAACAGTTTATTTACTGACTGTTTGAAGTTACAACGGCACTAAAAAAAAGTGACTTGTGACTGTTTTTCACACTTACAATGCAGCATCCCCATGGTCACATGATCAAAATTTGGGTGATAGGCAACTGGCATGTATTTATGACGGTTGCAGTGTCCTGGGGTCATGTGATCACCCAAAGAAAGTCAATGAGGAAGCCAGATTCACCTAACAACTGTGTCAACTATAACAATTGCAGTGGTTCACTTAACAGCTGTGGCAAGAAGTTGTCCTACAATGGGGCAAAATTCATTTAACAATAGTCTCATTTACCATAGAAATTTGGGGCTCGGTTGTGGTTGTAAGTCCAGGTCTACTTGTACAAGTTTATTTCATGCAACCTATGCACAAGAATCTGATCTACTAACGGTCAAGGCAAATTGGTGTCAGATAAAAGTCAATGGACTTCAATGGGGATGGGGTGGGGAGCTGGACTTAGGTCTTTATGGGGGCAGAAAGACTCCAAACTAATCATGCATGTTAAGGAATTGTGCAGAGTAACCTCTGGGCCCTGAAGGTTTGCACAGTTCACCGTAATGTTGCAGTAGATATAAGTAATGGTTCAGTCAATAAACAGATACCTTAAAGTGTATAAAAGTAGTTTACTTAAAGAGATAGCACAGTCCAAATAACAGTCCGAATCATACACGTTTAGTCAGTCAGTATTCAGAAGTGCAGTAGTCTTTTTACCAGCCTTTCTTTGTCTTAATCAGCAAACAAAGATTTCAACTATCACAGATAGTTATCTACACACAGAGCTTACTCTCAGACACGAAGTCACTTCAGCAATGAATCAGCAAAAGAGAGAGAAAACTAACCATGTTCTCTAGCTCCCTCTTATGGCCGTTACTGCCAGTAAGAATGCACCAATGCATTTAAAGCAATATTACATGTATACATATAAACAGTGATTTGTGGCTTGTTTATATTAACAAACCCAACTGTTTGGACAGAGTCCTAGCAAATGTAATGGTTCAGTCAATACACAGATACGTTAAAGTGTATAAAAGTAGTTTACTTAAAGAAATAGCACAGGCCAAATAACAGTCCGAATCGTACACGTTCAATCAGTCAGTATTCAGAAGTACAGCAGTCTTCTTACCAGCCTTTCTTTGTCTTAATCATCAAACAAAGATTCTCAACTATCACAGATAGTTATCTACACACAGAGCTTACTCTCAGACACGAAGTCACTTCAGCAATAAATCAGCAAAAGAGAGAGAACTAACCATGTTCTCTAGCTCCCTCTTATGGCCGTTACTGCCAGTCAGAATGCAACAATGCATTTAAAGCAATATTACATAAATACATTTAAACAGTGATTTGTGGCTTGTTTATATTAACCAACCCAACCGTTTGGACAGAGACCTAACAATGCATTTGACCCTGCCCTTGGGCTTAGCTTGGCCATCTTCTACATCAGGGGTGTCAAACTCAAGGCCCGCAGGACAGATTCAGCTCACGGGGTGTTTAAATCTGGCCCGCAGGGCCAGCCTGGAAATATCAAAGGACTGGCCCGCAGTGCCTCTGCCGGCCAAAACGGGCCGCATGGAGGCCTCAAGCAGCCCCCCTGTGGCCCATTTTTGGCCTCCCCGGCCTCCAGCAGCACTCTGCCAGCCGAAAACAGCCCCCGTGCGGCCTGTTTTCAGCCTGTAGAGTGCTGCAGGAGGACTGGATTGGACTGGATTACAATTATGTGGCCTCAAGTAAGTGCCTGATCTGGATAGAAAACAAGCAACATCCTATGTTAATACTACAGTTTAATGCCAGATTTTACATACTGTAGGTCCATTTAATTTATAATCAACGATCTATAATTGACAACCATTTCTATTTACTATCCTAGAAATTTAGATCTTGTATTATCATGTTATTTATACTATTGTATTTTTATTATTAGTTGAATAATAAAAATACAATAGTATAAATAGCTTTTCTGCCTGGAAAAGCAATTTACTATTAAACAATGGGTATAAATTTAGAAATAAAAAGTTTAGTGGAGTATGAAGTATAAGTAATAAATGTTTGCCAGTAATATCTGGTAGAAGAGATAGGAAAAATGGTTATAGTAAAGAACTGTGGAAAGAAAGAAGAGAAGGGAAAAATGCAACTTGAGCCTGTGTCAAATGCCCACCATGGTTACGCCCGGCCACGCCCACCATGCCCACGCCCACCCCGGCCACACACACACACACACACACACACACGGCCCTCCGAGGTCAAACACAATCCTGATGCAGCTCTCAATGAAGTTGAGTTTGACACCCCTGTTCTACATCAACCCTGCATTCATAATTCTGCAACTCCTTTGACCCCTTGTAGAAGATGCAGCTAATCAATGACTGTTTCCAAAACTATTTGCCAGTGAAAGCAGTGCCCAATGTGGAGGGCTGTGCCAAACTTCTTTGCCATGGAGGAAACATATGTCTCCCATCCCTCCTTGACCCATTTCTGTCCCTGCAGAGTGTTTTGGCTGCTGTCGGCGGAGAAGAACTCTTCTGACAGCCCTGCACAAGAAATCTAATGCTCTTTAGCAGCATAAGAGCCTTTCGTCACTGCTCTGGGTTACTCTCTTCAACAGAACAACAGTATGAAGTAGGGCAGTGATGGCAAACCTTTTCGGCACCGAGTGCCCAAACCGGAACGCGCGTGCACGTGCCGGAGCGCCGGAAACCCGAAGACCAGCTGGCTAGTGCGCATGCCTGTTTTTTGGGCCGTTTTTCAGGCCGTTTTCAGGCCATTTTCCGGCACCCCGGCGCCCATGAAGACCAGCTGGCCAGAAACCAGAAGAGCAGTTGGCGACGGCACACGTGCCCACAGAGAGGGCTCTGCGTGCCACCTCTGGCACGCGTGCCATAGGTTCGCCATCACGGCAGTAGGGCCTGCTGGTCTTCCAGGCAATCAGGAAAAGGTGCATTTTCAGAAACAAGTGACCACTGGCCTGATAATCCTGATGTACCATTGGAGAAGGAAAGCCAAACTGATCTTCCCTGCTTGAGGTCAGCCTTTCAACCCTTTGAGACAAACAAGGTCTGGAAACAGGAACCTAGACATGTACTTCAATGCAATTAGGGAACTCTCACAGAAACTTGGTAGTCTGTAAAACCTCTCTCTCTTCCAACTGATACCTAACTGGATCTAGGTGGAGTTGTTTTGAGCTTCTTTCTCACGCTTTTGACTTTCCCAGCTCTGAGATAGTGTATGTTTTTTGTAATTGCTTCACAGTGTTTTCCTACATCTTCTCTCTCCCTCTCCCTCTTCCCTTCTCTCTCTCCCCTTCTCCCTCTCTCTCTCCCTCTTCCCTTCTCTCTCTCCCCTTCTCCCTCCCCCTCTCCCTTTCCCTTTCCCTCTCCCTCTCTCCTTCTCCCCTTCTCCCTCTCCCCTTCTCCCTCTCCTTCTCCTTCTCCCTCTCCCCTTCTTCCTCTCCTTCTCCCCTTCTCCCTCCCCTTCTCCCCTTCTCTCTCTCCCTCTTCCCTTCTCCCTCTCCCCTTCTCTCTCTCCCTCCCCTTCTCCCCTTCTCTCTCTCCCTCTTCCCTTCTCTCTCTCCCTCTTCCCTTCTCCCTCTCCCTCTCCATCCCCCTCCCACATACACCCACACCATTGAACCTGGGCCATTTCTCCCCTGGGTGGCCGGATTGCCATAACCAGCCACATCAGGAACAACTCCAGGTGCTGAGTTTCAGTCTGCCCACCAACCTTACACTACATTCAACCAGGCAGATGCTTCTTTCAGCCTTTAGATGGAAAGACTCAAGAATGGCAGCCGGATTTCCTCTTCCCATCTCTCCTTTGGCTCAGAGACTACAAATGGGGAGAGGCCACCCCACAGTTGCCAGTGCCCCGGTTCCCCTTTTTAGATTCTGGCACTGAAAGTCAGCTGGGCTGGAGAGCTGATCTGGAGGCTGGGCAGGAGGTGAGTCCTGAGGGGCCTCTTGGATGGTCCCTGATCTAAATGGGCTGTGGGTCTTGTCCAACCTGAGAAAGTCCAGCCCTCCCTGGCATTACCTCCTTGTGAATTTGTAAACTGAGAATTATCCCCCCCCCCTTTAGTGATTGACTGTTGAGTGAAGTGATATTTATAAGATTTTATATACCTGGTCATGCCTGGCCCTATTTATTTGTTTGTTTGTCTGTTTGTAAAAATTTATTAGCTGCCCATCTTGCCACACGGTAACGCTGAGTGATGTATAATATTAAGTATTGACTTTGCCTTAAGATAAACAGCCCTGGATGCTACCATTTCCTCTCATAAGGAAACTGGCCAGATCCCCCCTCTGTCCCTTTAAAACAGTGGTTCTCAACCTTTGTAATGCCGCGACCCCCCTGTGCAGAAAGGGGAAAAACCTCCTTGCATGGTAGATGAGAGGAAAGCCACTTGTTGCCACAGATGGCTTTCATACCGGGGTGAAATTCAGCCGGCTCTAACCGGCTCGCGTGGGCCGGTAGGGCCGACTGCACAAAGCCCCGCCCACCCACGCCAACATCATGACATCCCTTTTTTGGGACGGTTTTCACGTTCTGCGCATGCGCAGAAGGCTTTGTGCATGCGCAGATGATGGCGCGTGCAATCAAAGTGTGCATGTGCACGGTGCACGCACATTTGCAAGCCGGTATGGAAGGTAAGTGGATTTCACCCCTGTTTCATACCCTCTGAAAATAGTCCTTATAGGCAGCAGAAGCAAGAAAGATTATTACTCTGGAAAGAAATAATCATCAAAAGGTTTATTGTGCCAGATCTGAGAGCTTCAACTTGGAAAGCAATACAGTTAAATGTTTGATTAAACCAGCCAAAAACATCATCCCTTCTTTTGATTTGAGCTTTGGATATGTGTGTGTGTGTGTGTGTGTGTGTGTATCTTTTCCATTGCTCATATGAAAAGGCAACCTCATCAACAGATGAGTTGGAAATGATCAGACATTCTTTCTTTCTTTCTTTCTTTCTTTCTTTCTTTCTTTCTTTCTTTCTTTCTTTCTTTCTTTCTCTTTCTTTTCTTTCTTTCTTTCCTTCCTTCTTTCTTTTTCTTTCTTTTTCTTTCTTTCTCTCTCTCTCTCTCTCTCTCTCTCTCTCTCCCCCCCTCCCCCCCCCCCCCCCCTCTTTTTTTTTTTTTTTCTCTTTTTCCTTCACCATGTAGACACAGACTTAGATGTTCTTATTTTTGTTTTGCAAGTACATTATTTTTATTCTTTCCTGGCCTCCGGTCTTATTCTTGAGGATTGAGAGCAGGGAAACAAGATTCATTCTCTTCTCTTCTCTTTTCTTTTCTTTCCTCCCTCAGTGCCAAGCTGAAACCACAGTAAATCCGAAAGCCTCATTTTAATTCCATTGACTTGCCAAAGCACCAACTGTCTACCAGTTCCCCTGGCATCTGTAGCAGGTGATCATTCATGCTTTGAAAAAGAAAAAAAACAGCACCATGATGTTCCAGAAAGGGGAAAAACCTCCTTGCATGGTAGATGAGAGGAAAGCCACTTGTTGCCACAGATGGCTTTCATACCGGGGTGAAATTCAGCCGGCTCTAACCGGCTCGCGTGGGCCGGTAGGGCCGACTGCACAAAGCCCCGCCCACCCACGCCAACATCATGACATCCCTTTTTTGGGACGGTTTTCACGTTCTGCGCATGCGCAGAAGGCTTTGTGCATGCGCAGATGATGGCGCGTGCAATCAAAGTGTGCATGTGCACGGTGCACGCACATTTGCAAGCCGGTATGGAAGGTAAGTGGATTTCACCCCTGTTTCATACCCTCTGAAAATAGTCCTTATAGGCAGCAGAAGCAAGAAAGATTATTACTCTGGAAAGAAATAATCATCAAAAGGTTTATTGTGCCAGATCTGAGAGCTTCAACTTGGAAAGCAATACAGTTAAATGTTTGATTAAACCAGCCAAAAACATCATCCCTTCTTTTGATTTGAGCTTTGGATATGTGTGTGTGTGTGTGTGTGTGTGTGTGTGTGTATGACACATTTTTTACTGATAAATAAATATATAGGACCTATCACACGTGCAATGGCCAAATTGATTAATGGCATATAAAGGCAGAGATCTCTGTAATGTATGTTTTTTGTTTTTTGTTTCTTTCTAGTCACCTGGTATACCCAGATATGGGAGGGAGCATACTGCTTCCTTTCGCCTTTCTAGGGAGAGTATATATATAATTATTAGATTAATTTAAAATTTGCTTTAAAGAAAAAAAGATTTTAAACATCAGCATTTTTTTTTTTAAAAAGTAGAATGTTAAACTACAGGTAGTCTTCGATTTACAACCACAATGGAGCCCAACATTTCTGTTTCTAAGTGAAACATGTGTTAAGTGAATTTCCCCCCATTTTACGATCTTTCTTGCCACAGTTGTTCAGTGAATCACTGCAGCTGATAAGTTAGTAACCTTGTTGTTAAGTGAATCTGGCTTCCTCATTGAGTTTGACTTGTCAGAAGGTCACAAGAGGGGATCACGTGACTCTGGGACACTGCTACCGTCATATATATGAGCCAGATGCCAGGTGTCCAAATATTAATCATCTGATCCTGATTATTCCTCATTTATCTACCTTATTTACACACACACCCACACACACGCACACGTATGTATGTATGTATGTTTTCTCTGTCGAATCACCTGGTATACCAAAATATGGGAGGGAGCATACTGCTTCCCTTTTGCCCTTCGGCCCCTCCAGGGGCCAACCAGGCAGTTGCTTACAACGACAGCCCGTTTCTATGTGTTACATATTTTTACTGATAAATAAATAAATTGATTTACACATACTATGTGTGTGTGTGTGTGTGTGTATATGTATATATATGTATATATATGTATATATATGTATGTATGTATGTATGTTTTTTGTTTTTTGTTTCTTTCTAGTCACCTGGTATACCCAGATATGGGAGGGAGCATACTGCTTCCTTTCGCCTTTCTAGGGAGAGTATATATATAATTATTAGATTAATTTAAAATTTGCTTTAAAGAAAAAAAGATTTTAAACATCAGCATTTTTTTTTTTAAAAAGTAGAATGTTAAACTACAGGTAGTCTTCGATTTACAACCACAATGGAGCCCAACATTTCTGTTTCTAAGTGAAACATGTGTTAAGTGAATTTCCCCCCATTTTACGATCTTTCTTGCCACAGTTGTTCAGTGAATCACTGCAGCTGATAAGTTAGTAACCTGGTTGTTAAGTGAATCTGGCTTCTGCATTGACTTTGCTTGTCAGAAGGTCGCAAAAGGGGATCACGTGACCCCAGGATGCTGCACAAGTATGAACCAGTTGCCTAGCATCTGAATTTGGATCACATCAGCATGGAGATGCTGCAAAGGTCCTAGCTGTGAAAAGCGGTCATAAGTCACTTTTTTTTCAGTGCCGTTGTAACTTTGGATGGTCACTAAATGAAATGTTGTAAGTCAAGGCCTACCTTTGTCTTGATTCTTGAAGATCAGCAGATACAAAACTCAAATTGCGTACCATAGGCAGAATTTCTAATTTCAGTCAAAGGTTGAGTCAACCTTCTGTCCTTCCGAGGTTGGGTAAAATGAGGACCCAGATTGTTGGGAGCAATATGCTGACTCTTTAAACCGCTTAGAGAGGCTGTAAAGCACTGTGAAGCGGTATATAAGTCTAAGTGCTATTGCTATATCAGAAACATTTCTAGGAATCTATCAATGGAGAGACTGCAATGAATTAGTCAACACCTGACAAAGAAGAAATAGTGTGGTTCTGGGTGCAGCTATGGGACAACCCAAAGAAATACAAGAATGCAGCTTGTGGGGAGGTGGATAAGAATAAAAAAGAAGGTGAAATGAAAGAACTTGTAATGACAGCAGAAAAGCTAGAGAAAAGGGCAGGGGTGTCAAACTCATGTTGTCACGGTGGCGTCATGTGACGTATTGGGAATTTTTTCCCCTTCGCTAAACCGGGCGTGGCCAGCGCATGACGCATCCGGCCCGTGGGCCCGGAGTTTGACAACCCTGGAAAAGGGCAAGAAAGATCAAGGATTGAGAAGCACCAGGTGAAGATGAGCTGCATGATTTTTGGTTGAAACATCTGACCGATCTACACCCACTCATTGCCACCCTGTCCACCCCAACATCAGAATGATGAAAGGTTGCCCACTCCTAGCACAGGATAGCCAGTTAGCTTAAATTGTTACCAATAAAGGAAAATATTTGTAGCTCAGGGTTGATATGAGGGGTCCTTGGTGCTCTCTGAGCTTGCTTGTTTTCTTGCAGATGTTTCATTGCCAAACTAGGTAACATCATCAGTGCTAGTAAAGAGTGCAGTTTGCTGTCAGTTTATATTCTGGGGTCTTGCCTGTCTGTGTGTGTGTGGGGGGGGGCAGTCTTAGAGATTCTTTGGTTGGACTGTTTACTGATGGCTCTTCGGCAATTCTTTGATTGGTGTATTGCTTACTTGATTGTTGATTTGAAGTTAATCTTAGAGTTAATCTATGCTGATCTGAGTGCTGATTACTGGAGGAGAAGTACTGGAGTCTTTTTCTCTTTGGGGCTGGTTGATTGTCTCTGTTGCATAGTCTACAGATGTTGTTAACGTCTATGTGTCTATTGACAGCTGCTTTGTCAGAGTGCCAGGCTTCTAGAAATTCCCCGGCATTTTTGTTATCCTCACCTGTGTCAACCCTTTGAGACCAAAGTTATGACTGCTAATACTACAGGCAGTCCTCGACTTACGACCACAATTGAGCCCAAATTTTTGGTTGTTAAGTGAGACATTTGTTAAGTCAGTTTTGCCCCATTTTACGACCTTTCTTGCCACAGTTGTTAAGTGAATCACTGCAGTTAATAAGTAAGTAACCTGGTTGTTAAGTGAATCTGGCTTCCCCGTTGATTTTGCTTGTCAAAAGGTTGCAAAGGGGGATCCCATGATCTTGGGACACAGCAACCATCATAAGTAGGAACCAGTTGCCAAGCATCTGAATTTTGATCACATGACCATGGGGATGCCACAAAGGTTTAAGTGTGAAAAATGTCACGGGTCACTTTTTTCAGTGCCGTTGTAACTTTGAACGGTCATTAAATGAACTGCTGTATGCCAAGGACTACTGTTGCATAACAGAATCTTGCAAGCCTGGATGTGCATCCCTCTCCTTGCCTTTGTCCTAAACCACGGGTGTCAAACTCGCGGCGTCACGTTGCCGTCACGTGACATTTCCAGACATTTTCCCCTTCTTGGAGCTGGGGTGGGCGTGGCCTGCACTTGACGCATCCGGGCCGCGGGCCGCCATTTTGACAACCCTGTCCTAAACAGAACTAGGGAGAATCAAGTCCGAGACATTTTCTCAATTTATATATTAGCTTTGGGTTCATATTTCTCTTATCTGACCATTGTCTTGGCTGTGTGGCTCTTCTTCCTGATCCTTAAGGTTATTCTCACAGCCTATTACATCCAGTTGCAGATAGTCTTATGATCCTTTGTTTCATGGTGGTTCAAAGTTACAACAGCCTTAGAAAAAGGGACTTATGACTCATCTTTGCAGGTACAACCAGAGGTGGGTTCTGACCAGTTCTGGAGAACCGGTAGCGGAAATTTTGAGTAGTTCGGAGAACCGGTAAATACCACCTCTGACTGGCCCCGCCCCCATCTATTCTCTGCCTCCCAAGTCCCAGCTGATCGGGAGGAAATGGGGATTTTGCAGTAACCTTCCCCTGGAGTGGGGAGGGAATGGAGATTTACAGTATCCTTCCCCTGCCACGCCCACCAAGCCACGCCACGCCCACCAAGCCACGCCCACAGAACCGGTAGTAAAAAATTGAATCCTACCACTGGTACAACCGTTGTACCATCTCCATAGTCGGGTGATCGCAATTCAGGTGTTTGGCAACTTGCTTGCACTTATCATAGTTGCAGTGTGTGGCAGTTGTGTGATCATGATTAAAAATGAGGACCCAGCTTGTTGGAGGCAATGTGCTGACGCTCTAAACAGCCTTAGAGAGTGCTACAAAGGATTATGAAGCCGTATATAAGTCTAAGTCCAAGTCTATTGCTATTTGCAACCTTCCCAGCTGGCTTCCAACAAGCAAAGTCAATTGGGGAAGCTGGATTTACTTAAGGACACTGTGGGATTCATTTAACAACCACAGTAAAAATGGTTGTAAAATTGGGCCCAGTCACATGATGACTCGCTTAAAAGCCTCATTGCTTAGTGACCAGACTTCTAGTCCCAGTTGTAGTGCTAAGTTGAGGACTATCTGTAGGTATCTACCAACGTTGGAGTAAATGATGCTCATTATTGCCTTGGTACTATTAATGGCTTGGGGAAAGATGACTCTAGATCAGGGATGTCAAACTCGATTTCATTGAGGGCCACATCAGGGTTGTCTTTGACCTCGGGGGCAGGGGTGAAATCCAGCAGGTTCTGACAGGTTCGGAGAACCGGTAGCGGAAATTTTGAGCAGTTTGGAGAACCGGTAGTGGAAATTTTGAGCAGTTCGGAGAACCGGTAGCAGAAATTTTGAGCAGTTCGGAGAACCGGTAGCGGAAATTTTGAGCAGTTCGGAGAACCGGTAGCAGAAATTTTGAACAGTTCGGAGAACCGGTAGCAGAAATTTTGAGTAGTTCGGAGAACCGGCAAATATCACCTCTGGCTGGCCCCAGAGTGGGGTAGGAATGGGGATTTTGCAATATCCTTCTCCCAGGAGTGGGGAGGGAATGGGGATTTTGCAGTATCCTTCCCTTGCCACGCCCACCAAGCCACACCCACCAAGCCACACCACACCCACCAAGCCACGCCCACAGAACTGGTAGTAAAAAAAATTGGATTTCACCACTGCTTGGGGGCCCGGGGTGGGCATGGCCAGGGCGGGCATGGCTAGCTCAACGTCACTCGTGTTGGGGGTGCCTGTGGTGGCCCGAGCACTCTGCCAGCGAAAACGGGCTCCCGAGTTCCGTTTTCGGCTGCGACGACATCCTGCAACCCTCTGCCAGAGCTCCGTTTTCACTGGCAGAGGCACCGTGGGCCAGTCCTTCGCTGTTTCCAGGATGGTCCCGTGGGCCAGATCTAAGCATCCCATGGGCCAGATCCGGGCCGCGGGCCTTGAGTTTGGCACTAGATTGTTCCTGCCAACTTCCGGAAGCTTGAAAAATAATCTCAAGATATTTGAAAGCTGAAACTTGCTCCGTTTTGTTAATTCCTATTTGTAATTCATGTTTATGGCTAGGTCTTCCCGAGAAAACCTTAACTTTACTCCTGGAGTAATTACTTGTAAGCCCCTCTTCCTGCAGAATTTTGCTTGCAAACATCTCCTAAAGGCCACCTATGAAGCAATGACTTGCTGCATTGTCAGCATACAGCTGTGTTGCCAAATATCTGACCTTCAGCTTACAGCAACCATTAAGTTAAATATAGAGAGAGATGTTAAACAGGAGGGGAGCTAACATGGATTTCTGTTTCACCTCTTGGCAGATTGGAACCTCTGCCGGAAGATAACCAGCTTTATTAGAGTTAACTCGAGCGACCGTGTTTTCATGCTCCCTCCTCATTAGCAAAAGAAGCCATCAGCTGATAAATCTAAGCGTGAGGGCCCGTCAGAGTTTATGTCTTGGGTTGGAATCGATGTCAATTTTACATTGATAAAAGCATAAGGGTATTGCTGTCCAATTTTTTAAATTAACGATTACTAGATAGCACACTAGTGCCTTGTAGACCTGCTTTGTCTAAATCCAGTTTGCTCGTCTTCTTATCTTTCTCCTCTCCCAGCCAGACTTTTGGTAGAACAAACGTCATGGAGCTTGTTGGGTTCACTGAATAGACTGGCTGGGTGCTGGGGGTGACATAGTGGATGTCCACTCTTGCCTATTTTGGGGTTAGGAGTAGTTTTAGACTCATTGTCCCAAAGGTGTTTTTTCCAAAAGGCAACTGGATTTTCTTGTTTTTTCCCCCTTTGAAAACGTTTCTTTTCTCATCCAAAAACTTCTTCAGTTCTTCAGAATGAAGATGGATGAGACTCAAATGTTTTCAAAGAAAAAAAAAAACCCAAGTCCAATTGCCTTTTGGAAAAAGCACCTTTGGGACAACCATGACCTGGATGATTGAGAATCTCTATAGACACTTATAGACTCATTCTGGTCACCTGCCATTTGAAATGCGTTCTTGACGTGGGTAAAAAGGGAAGCAAGGGCAAAAGTCACAGCTCTAAGATCTTAGCATTCATGGAGGGAAAACAAAGGGTGAGGAAGAAAATACAATAAACCACAATTTTTTTTTTAAATTTTAGAAACCTAGCCACCTTTTTTTTTAATAAACCATGGTTCATGCAATGTATGACTTGGCTAGTGTGGCTTGGTCAAAATCATAGTTACAATACACTTGGAATCAAGACTGTCCCTGATTCATAGATAATGCAAAATGATGGACAACAGCCTTTTTTTTTTTTTTTAAATTCTTTCCACAATAGAAAAAGCTCAAATCAAACTAACTCACTGTAGTTTCATTATGGATTCATGAATTCAGCCACAGGGACACAGAGTCATGCATGCAAGATAGCCTTTCCAAACCAGTGAACTCTCCAGAGGTATGCTGTACAGTATAATTCCCAGAATTCCAGGCTCTCTGCTGTGAATTCTGGGAGCTGAGGTCCAACATGTAGAAACTGGGAAAGGCTTCCATAAGATGCAAAAATGCAAAAAACTGTGTAAAACAAACACTGATCTGACGCAGGTTCACTCAACTTAATATTTTGGTTTGGACTGTGGGAAGAAATATCCATCTGGTTCAGTTCCAAGTGGGGAGAAAGACAGTGGAAACATGGAGGCTGTTTGGAAAGATGGTTTAATGATGAACAGAACCACATGGTTTGAGGTCCTGGGCAGCTGACCATATGGAGTGGAGAGTGAGAGATACCGGTATTTATACCCTCTCTTGGGCTTTGAACTTGAGCTTTCTGTTCCTGTGCAAGAATATGTATTCTATTGGCTGCTGTCAGACTCCCATGGGGCTATACAGGGGTCATAGCTTAGGTTATCTGAGATAAGTTTGGTTGAACCTTGCTGGGTGATGCAATGTCCTTAGGGAATTTTGAAATACAGAGAGCCCTGCTACTAGATGGGTAGAGGGCTAATCCTATTATGTCCTGAGGGGTCATGTCTTAATCCCATCACCCTGGAGCTGGAGGTCTTTTGTCTTGTAGTTAGGCTGGCCCAGTCTGTCTTAATGTGCACCAAAATATCTGCTGGGGGGAGGGAGCTGGGTTTTTGGGTTTCTGTTTCCTTTAAGATTTTTATTTCTCTTTTAGGGGAAATATTTTATCCTGCCTTTTTAATATTTCCTAAAATATTTCATTCAGTCTTCTAGGAGAGGGATGAGTGCTATCTTTCTACAGGACTATGCTAGCATTTCAAAAAGTATGAAGATCATGTTTTTTCAATAGGCCAAAAGTTGCAAAATAATTTAAGCCACTATACCAAGGAGGTACTGTTTCATCTAATGCCACATCAGTGTTTTATTTATGTTAATATACCATGCTGTGCATGTTTTTTTATTCATGGGGTGCCTAGAATGGTAGTGGGTGGTATGGAAAGATGTACAGGTAGGCACAAGTAGGACGTGATTATTGTGAATTTGAATAATGTGATGTTCAATTTAGAGCAATTTGTAAACTGATATCAGGTCACGTTTAATGTGACCTGAAATTCACTTAATGTGAGTAGCTGATGATGTGCAATTGAGGCTAGTGCATGTGCAGTTGCAGTTGGGATTTTAGAACCTGCTAACCTTTGTGTGTGCAAAATGAAAAAAATAAAGATTCTGCCAAAGGAAAAAAATAGTACAAGTTCTTTAAAAAGAAGAGGCTTGTTATTACATTAGAGCAAAAGTTTAATGTAATTGAATAACATGAGTGTTTAGCATAGTATCACTAGAATAGGACAGGATTGTTGGAATGCCTGAATGTACAGTAGATTTTTTTTATTTTCCTTTTATTTTCCTTTCTATAGCTACTCTGGCTTTGTTAACTATACATTTACATTATAAGTGAATTATTTTTATCCTTGACTGTAATGTTTCATTACTATGCATATAAAAATGAATATCTAAAATATTTTTATGTCTGTCAAGATGTAACCAATGACTCTATTTTCCATAGAAATATCATTTCAAGTAATGCAAATCTGAATAATGCAATCACTTTGTGGGAGTCATTAACTGCCCTTGAAGAAATAAATATAACACAGCTCTTGGTTTTCATCACAGGCCATGATAGCTACTGAAGTCCACCCCAACATCAGAATGATGAAATATTGCTCACTTCTGATGCAGGATAGTCAACTAGATTAAATTGTTTCCTCACCAGCATCAGCCCTTCAGGATAGATCAGATTAAGAAAGTCATGAATATTAATAAGCTAATACTACTTTTATTATAGATTTATGTAACAGAAACTTGCAAGTCTGGATGTGCCTCCCCCCGCCCTGAATTTATCCTAAACAGAACTAGGAATAGTCAAGTCTGGGACACTTTCTCAAGTAGCTTTGACTTTTGGACTCCAGATTTCTCTTTTCTGACCATTGTCTTGGCTGTGGCTCTTCTTATATATCTTATATCTTCTTATATATCTTCTTCATATGCTAAAACATAGGAAGAACAGTTGCAGGAATTGGGTATGTCTAGTTTAATGAAAACAAGGAGTAGAGGTGACATGATAGCTGTGTTCCAATATTTGAGGGGCTGTCAGAAAGAAGAGGGGAGTCAACCTATTTTCCAAAGCACCAGAAGGCAGAACAAGAAGCAATGGATGGAAACTAATCAAGGAGAGACCCAACCTAGAACTAAAGAGAAATTTCCTGACAGTCAGAACAATAAACCAGTGGAACGGCTTGCCTCCAGAAGTTGTGGGTGCTCCAACACGGGAGGTTTTTAAGAAGAGACTGGACAACCATTTTTCTGAAATGATATAGGGTTTCCTGCCTGAGTAGGGGATTGGACTAGAAGACCTCCAAGCAGGGGTGGGTTCTGGTTTTCCTCGCTGCTGGTTCGCTCAGTGTCGCGCCACGCGGGCGCGCTTCGCGCATGTGCAGTGCTTAAAAAAAGCTTCTGCGCATGCGCAGAAGCAAAAAACAAAATGGTGGTACCTATGGTGCTGCCGAAAGAACTGGTTCTGGGGCGTGGCAGGCGTGGGTCGCTAGAACCGGTAGCGACCCATGCCGCCACGTTACTAATGGTTCTATAGAACTGGTCCGAACCAGTAGGAACCCACCTCTGCCTCCAAGGTCCCTTCCAACTCTACCGTGTTTCCCCGAAAATAAGACCCTGTCTTATATTTTTTGAACCCCGAAATAAGCGCTTGGCCTTAGTTTTGGGGATGTCTTATTATTTTGGGGCGTGTTGAGCAAGACTGGGCTCCTCTTGCTGTCTTACCTGATTTCCAGCTATGTTTCCCTAACCCTAACCAGAGGAAATGGTGGGGACCAGCTGCGCATGCGTTTAAATATTTTTGGGGAGGGCTTATTTTCGGGGGATGGCTTATTTTTGGGGGGAAGGGCTTATTTTTTGGGAAGGGCTTATTTTCAGGGGATGTCTTATTTTTGGGGAAACATGGTATTAGTCTGTTATTCTGTTATTCTTCCTGATCCTTAAGGTTATTAAGGAGCCATTATATCCAGCTTCCGGTATCCTTACTTATGATCATTGTTTGATGGTTCAAAGTTACAACAGGCTTGGAAACAGTGACATGACTCATCCTCACATTTATGACTGTTGTACATCTCCGCAGTCAGGTGATCATGCTTTGTGCACTTACGAAAATTGCAACATCTTGCAGTCACGTGGTTGTCATTTGTGATTGTCTAACAAGCAAAGTCAACTGGGGAAGCCACATTTGCTTTACAACCATGTGATTCACTTAATATCCCCATTATTCACTTAATGATCATGGTGATTTGCTTAATGGCTATAGTAAAAACGTCATAAAATTCGGTCTGGTCATGTGTTGACTTGTTTCAAAACTGCGCCAACTTATGATGGATAAGTCCCAATTATAGTTGTTGAGGACTACTGTAATGGATCTGATTACCTTATTTAGGGCTATCAGATATGGGCTGTAAAAATTGTGATAAGCACTAGATAGTAGCACAAAGGTACAGAAAAGCTCACTCTTAGGGCCATCTAGAGGTAGATGGCCCTAAGAGCCATCAACATTTTTGCAGCTCCAATCTGATCAATGTCCTATTGGCATGGATATTGATGAAACCTGTCAAGCGCTAGGAATATCAGGAGATCCAGACAGTTCAAATGGGTATAAAGGTTTATTGTAAGCTTAAGCCAGGGGTGTTAAACTCACGTCGTCACGGCTGCGTCACGTGACGTATCGGGACTTTTCCCCCTTCGCTAAACCAGTCGTGGGCGTGGCCAGCGTGTGACGTATCCGGCCCCCGGGCTGGGAGTTTGACAGCCCTGGCTTAAGCTCTCTACAAGAATCTGAATTATTAACAGCCAAGAGAAATTAGCAGGAGATAACAGTCAATGGATTCACAGTGGCTGGACTTAGATCTCTTGTGGGCATGAAGGGATTCTTGACTGATGACACATTTGACCCCTCCATCAGGCTCAGCCTGCTTGTCTCCTACAAAACCCTTCAGAAAAGCTAGAAAACACAGCTGTCAGGAAGTGTTTTTCCCTTGTTGTTTTCTATAGCAAAAATCTTTATGATACAAGTAGCAAAAAAAATTCATGTTCCACTTTCTGTTGATTCCCTATTTCTATCCAGTTGGATCGACAAGAGCTCAAACTGATTGGCTCATTAATTTTACTCCTGCGGTTTCTTTTGTCAGGTGCCTCCTATTTCAGTGAACTCAGAAGAAGTGGATCCGTGGGAAGCTTCTGCAGATCAGATAAGTAGGTTAACGTCAGTCGGATTTGAGGAACATAAATCCAGAAATGTGGAGTTGCGCAGCTGGAGGAGATCACATGGATCATCTAATTCAATCCCTTGAAATGGTGGTCTTTATAACATGATACCCAGGTGTGTCTGGAAATTCAAAAATGTATTAGTGCGGCCCTGTTGCTTCCCTGGTAGGCTGGATTACAAAACCCATAATGCTGATTGGGATTATTAATATTGTAGTCTAACCCAATTTGCTGGGGTAGGTTGTGGTAACTTAAAAACAAAAACCCTGTTTTTAAAATGTTCTCTTGAATCTTTCATACAGCAGATTTTGTTCAATTAATTTTACTTACTCAAAAGTAAAATGACTTATGCTGTGCCTCAAAGTGCCACCCTCAAATAATTCTAATTTCCCATTAACTTTTATCATTATTTAATTTTAATCTTAAATTATATGACCAAACTATGATGAATATCTACAGGAAGAATGCAATTAATTAACAGGGTTCTTTCTCCAGTTTTCATGTACAAATTGGGGCCAGTAAAGATTGAGAAAAAAAATCTGATTTAAAGTCTACAATGACTTGCATATTTATACCCAGGGGTAAAACACACTGAACTTTTAATGACTTAATAAATGTTTTATTAAGTTTCCGTCTAAGATAAAAATATAGAAGAAACAAAAGTTAGAAAAATAAAAAAGAAGAGAGAAAAGTGCAAAAAGAGAGAGAAAAAAGTAATAACTTCAAATTTTCTTCAGTGCAGTAGATTGCAAAATTAATACATCATCCTTTTGCTTTACATTTCACACCATTTCAAGTCACTTCTATAATTACCAAATCATTCTAATCATCAAAACCTAAGAGCAAAATGTCATTTTTTTTCCAGTTTCGATAAAAAAAAACCCCAGAAGCAGTTTCCAAGTAGAAATAAAACGAGATAAATCATTTTCTTTAATTAGCAATAGCATTTTAGGCTTATATAGTGCCCCATAGCACTTTACAGCATCCTCTGGGTGGTTTACAATGTCAGCTTTATTTGCATATTGCCCCCAACAATCTGGGTCCACATTTTACCAATCTTGGAAAGATGGGAGGCTGAATCAACCTTGAGCCCCATCAGGATCAAACTCCAGGCTGTAGGCAGAGTTTGCCTGCAATATTGCATTCTAACCACTGCGTGGTCTAATTAAAGCAGTCCATTTTGCCATCTCCGCTAATGGTGAACAGACCTTTCCTTTCCTGAATAGAATTACAAGGTCATTTGTGACTTTCTAGAAGGATTTATTGGGTCACTAAGGTGCTATCATATATACTGGCTTCAGGTAATGGAGTTTGTTTAGTTTATGTATGATTGGCAGTGTGGAAAGCCATGGGAGAGACACACGTCAAGATGATGACAGTACAAATTAAGTCCCACTCCTTTTCTACATGAGTTGTATTTGCAACTTATTTTTAAAAGGATAGGTTTTGAGCTCTCTATCTTGATTTTTTGACACCCATCCTTGTGGATATCCCTGGTTGGGTATGTTTTCCCCAAGATTTTCACAACCACACACTGAACAAGTTGTGCTTCTATAGATTTGCACCTGAATGCTCTGTGCTTCTTGAGAGTTCTCCACTCATGTCTCTAATTCAAAAGAATAAATTGAATGAAGACTGAAAAGAAAATAATGGAGATCTGGCATGATAGGTTTTCATATATTTAATGCATCACCTTTTATTTGTTGTTTTTAATGGTGTGTGTTAGATAGGCGCGGGAATAACAGCCAAGACGAATACCCGTTCAGCACTTTAATAACGGCTAGCACTAACTACAGCAGACTGGCGGCTGGCGGCAGGGAAGCCGCCTTTATGGAGCTCCCCGCAGCCAGCTTGGCCAGTGACAACGCTTCAAACTCCCCGCCACTGATTTAACCCAATCCGCGTCGGGTATGCAAATACCTGCTTGTTAAGTCGGAACACAACACCCCTCCCCTCTTAGCTCAGCAATTGACCAATCCGGTGTTAGTGTGGGTGACGTAGTCGCGCAAATAGGCGGGCCGCCGTAAAGTCCGACTGGGCCTGCGCGATTCAGTCTCTCTGGAGTCTTCGTTCGGCGTGGACATGGCTTGTGTTGCTCCGTCCTCGTCCCGTGGAAAAATCTGGAACCGGCCTCCAGGCGTGGCGGCTCAAGATTCGATCTCCCGGTCCTCTGGCCCCTGTCGGCTTCGTTCGAGCTCCCTAGTTCCTGGTATGTGCCTCCGCTCGCCTTCTCGGGTTGAGATAAGTGGTCTGTGGAGTCGTGTAGCTAGGGCCCGGTCTCTCTCGCTATTGTCTGGTTCGCAGTGACTGTATGTTTGGCGGGGCGGAGACCCGCAGTTTTGGAAAGTGTCTGTTTGACTCCGCGATGGTGGCTCGGCTTCGGGTCGACGCAACCACGAGTCTCCCACTCTGTGCCTTAGCTGATCGATGTGTCGCTTCCACACTCGGCCATCGTCCAGCTTGACCTTGTATGACTTGGGCCCAGTGACATCTATGACAATCGCTTTTACCCACTTGGGATCCCTGGTATAGTTCTGTGTGAACACTAGGTCGTCTATGGCTAGCGTTCTGGTGGGCTTGCTGGATCCCAAAGGTTTCTCCAGGTTGTACGTTGGATTTAATCTGTCCAGTTGGGACCTCAGCCGCCGTCCCATTAACAGCTCTGCAGGGCTCCGGTTGGTCGCCGCATTTGGTGTTATGTGTTGGGCTAAGAGGAACTGGTCAATCCGTTCCTGCCAGT
>QLTV01004226.1:93962-110394 GCA_003457575.1 Thermophis baileyi
GGCGCGACCAGGGTCTCGGCTAGTTCGTATGTTTTGGGTCCGCAGTATGTGAGGAAAAGAGCTCTCTTCCTATTGTCCGGCAAGTCTTGAAAATTGTTTGCTTCCAAAAACATGCGAAATCTGGACATATATGTGCACCATTCTTCTGTTTGAGGACTGAAGAAGGCTGGTGCTGGAGCGTGCTGTTGTGCCATCCTGTTGTTTGGCCGGTGCAGGTCGGAACTTGCTAAGATGGCCGATGGATGCCACGAGGTGCCTTTGTTCAGTCGTCTTCTCCCACTGCCTTCGTCGCCAGTGTTAGGTAGGCGCGGGAATAACAGCCAAGACGAAGACCCGTTCAGCACTTTAATAACGGCTAGCACTAACTACACTAGACTGGCGGCTGGCGGCAGGGAAGCCGCCTTTATGGAGCTCCCCGCAGCCAGCTTGGCCAGTGACAACGCTTCAAACTCCCCGCCACTGATTTAACCCAATCCGCGTCGGGTATGCAAATACCTGCTTGTTAAGTCGGAACACAACAGTGTGTGCCTCCTTGAGTTGAATGCCCTTATAAAACTGAATAAATGGCATGAGACAACGCTTCTGGCATGAGACAACGCTTCACTGGCATGAGACAACGCTTCTGCAACTGTTAGGAAGCAAAGTTGTGCAATAACACACGTGTGTGAAAGTAGGGGATGGTCTTTGAAGCAGCTTCATGTACCTTTCAGAAGACACGGCTGCTTTCATGCTTGAACAGAGGTGATTCCCTTACACTGAATAAAACTGAATAAATGGGTTCCATAACTTCACTGGCATGAGACAACGCTTGTTGCAACTACTAGGAAGCAAAGTTGTGCAATAACACACATGTGTGAAAGTAGGGGGCAGTCTTTGAAGCAGCCTCATGAATCTTCCAGAAGACATGGCTGCTTTCATGCTTGAACAGAGATGTTTCTCTTACAGTGGCAGCCTTTACAAAGCCCGACAATAAATAGCAAAGATTTTATGCAACACTGCTTGCTTTTTCAGATGACTTGCAAGGAAAAAGACTTCAAAGTTAAAGTAAATTATCCTTAAAGGCCAGCAGGGTTATTATTTTAAACGTTTGTATTATAATAGAGAGCCAGGTCACAGGCCCTGTCTCATTGACAATCAATCAGGTTTTATTTCAGAAGACCAGTTCAGTCTAGGTTGGAAGTGTTAGCAATCATTCACAAGTAAGAGTTTGGTTTTTATGCTGAGCTTGAGGCTGTTCTCTGGTTGTTCTGGTTTTCCAGCGCAGAGAATGCTTTGATAATGGAGGAGTTTTCGATCAAGATATCTAAGGGACTGCCACAAAGACAAGGGAGTAAACCAAAGCACCAGAAGGCAGGACAAGAAGCAATGGATGGAAATTAATCGAGGAGAGAACCAATCTAGATAGTTAGAACAATTAAGCAGTGCAACGACTTGCTTTCAGAAATTGTAAAAACTGCCAACATTGAAGGTTTTTAAGAAGAGATAGGACAACCAGTAGTCTGAAATGGTCTAGGGTTTCCAGCATGAACAAGGGGTTGGACTAGAAGACCTCCAAAGTCCCTTCCAACTCTGTTATTCTGATATTCTGTTAAGATCACCCCTACCCCTAGTCAGAGAGAGAGAATGATTCATGATGAGAGAGTCCACATGTCCATTTCACCAGTGCTGAAATCCAAATTTTTTTTACTACCAGTTCTGTGGGCGTGGCTTGGTGGGCGTGGTGTGGTTTGGTGGGCATGGCTTGGTGGGCTTGGCAGGGGAAGGATACTGCAAAATCTCCATTCCCACCCCACTCCAGGGGAAGGATACTGCAAAATCCCCATTCCCTCCCCATTCCTGGGGGAAGGATATTGCAAAATCTCCATTCCCACCCCACTTTGGGGCCAGCCAGAGGTGGTATTTACCGGTTCTCCGAACTACTCAACATTTCCGCTACCGGTTCTCCAGAACCTGTCAGAACCTGCTGGATTTCACCCCTGCATTTCACACAAGGTCCCTCTTGGTCCAAGGACTTTTGTGTGTGAGCCCTTAATTTGTATTGGTGGTTGCAGTCAATAGAACTATCACTTAAGTTGGCTTCTGTACATCAACTGTGTGTAAAAAAAATACTTTGCGTTCTGTTTTATTCTCCATATGGATCAAAAATTTTATAATCAAACAAACCAAACCTGTGCAAGAAATTGTTCTGAAGCAGGCTTTAATCAATAGTATGAGTCCTTTCCACCACTCCCAAGATTGTACAAATAGGCAAATATATTGACTTGTAGCTAGAATGTGGCAGGAGAAATTTTGGTATGTATTTATGCATGCATAGTTTGGAAATGATGATGTTCGTCCATCGTGTTCGAAGAGGACCTTGACATCTAATTGGGGGGATGTCAAGACTTGTGTGTGAATTGGATTAAACTGAGGGAGAGGTGCATATAGTCAGCCTCACTCTCTCTTCCCAGATTCCATCTTGCTCCAATAGTCGAGACAAGAGTCGAGACAGTTGGAGATGGGCTGGGTGCAGTGGTTGACCAGGGCGTCTTTCGTGTCTTGCCATGCTCTTAGCCACATCACTTGCAGAGACCGCCTTCATGATCGTTGTCCTATTCTAGTAGGTTTCATCCGCTCAGTCCGCCAGAATCTGTCTTCACATGCTCGGGATAGACAAGTCCCTATCTCACCGAAGGTCAATGACCCAACGGCTACTCTCAATCTGGTTTGGCCAGCCTGTCGAAGCTGTTGCCCGGGGTGTGGCCGATGCGCGTGCTACAGCTACTAGGAGCCACAGGTGAGAGCTGAGTGACAGGTGGGGACCAAAGGTGGACAAGCTGCCCTAAAAGCTGCCCTAAAACAAGCTGCCCTAAAAGGACACGACATGCCCCTACACCAGAGGTGCTACCCCTCCCTGAACACACCATACACCCCAGTTTGGAAATAACTGAGACAGCAATCACAAACTTTGAATTCTAATCTGGAAACCAGATTATTCTGTTTCTTTTATGATTCAGGCTAAGTCAAGATTCTACCTCATTTAATGTTACATCCAGCTGGGCCTGGAGCAGCACAATCATTTCTTAACTTTAATTGCAGATTCAATTTTAAACAGCGTGGAAGTTGAAAGAAGAAGGAGTTTTCTTTTTTTTCATTGGAACTTTATTCACAAAGTAAAATACTGAAAGAATGACTTAAAGAGATTGGAGGAAAAGCCTGTTGTTGTCTCTTTTAATTGTTGCAGTAAATTCATGTCTTTTCAGCATGTCTAGTAGCTCAAAAGATGGTTAGCTGGTAAATTCCCAGTAATTCACTTCGTTTCAGAATGAGGTAGAGGCAAACTATGAGATAATTAAGGGTATTTGCAGGATGGGCCAAATGATACATATGTGATGATGATCACCATGCAAATATTGTGAGTGATGTACTTGCATCAGATGTGAGCCAATGATGGAACTCGGATTTGTATGATTACATTATCACTCCTATATTGTCATTTGGAAGACTTTTCAGGTTTTTATGGATGCCACTGGAAATGATGGATGGATGGATTTGTTGATTTGCTCCTAATTCTGCTTTTCTTTCTTTCTAAAGGAAAGGAGCTGAAGGATCGCAGAAGGAAATCTGAAGCCCTCCATATGTTTTGGATTACAGTTTTCAAAAATATTTTATCGTTGGTTATGCTGGCTATGACTTAGAAGATAAATTCCAAAACATCCAAAAGGCCCTGAATTTCTTTCTCTTGGGATCAGTAGTAAAGAAATAGATTTAAAGTGCGCATCAAAAAAGACATTCAGGGCATCAGATGTGACATTGATAGTCAAGTTCCAGAAGATAAATCCAGGGGTAATCACTACAACTTCTTAATACACATTCAGGAACCATTATACATTACATATGTGTATGATGGAATGTAGTCTGAACGGCACAGTGGCCTAGAGATGAAGACGCTCACCTCCCACTCGGAAGGTTGAGAGTTCAATCCTAGGCAGTGGCAGATGTTTCTCTATCAGGGTGCAAAGAGAAAATATCTGCTGTGAACTCTGCATAGGTATCAGGAAGGGCATCCGGCCAGTAAACGCTCAGCTCCATTCAGTTGCCCTGACTCCACTCTGATAAAAGGGATTGCAGGGTTGTAAAAAAAAATGGTGGCATATAATCAGAGTCACAGAAGGGAGGGGGTCTTTCCCAAGGATCAAAGGGACAATTCAGCTTGGAATCTTTGGTATGCAGAAAGAGGGCAAAGACGGACCCTCCCCAGCTGTTCATAGGGTATATCTCATAGTTTTGTAGATTAGTGCTTTAGTCTGGCAAGATTCTTGTCTATAGATGAACAACAATAAAGAAACTACAGGTAGTCCTCAACTTACAACAGTTCATTTAGTGACTGTTCAAAGTTACCCCGGGACTGAACAAAATGACTTATAGCAATAGCAATAGCAATAGCAATAGCACTTAGACTTATATACCGCTTTATAGTGCTTTACAGCCCTCTCTAAGCGGTTCACAGAGTCAGCATATTGCCCCCAACAATCTGGGTCCTCATTTTACCCACCTCGGAAGGATGGAAGGCTGAGTCAACCTTGAGCCGGTGAGATTTGAACTGCCGAACTGCAGCTAGCAGTCAGCTGAAGTAGCCTGCAGTACTGCACTCTAACCACTGCGCCACCTCGGCTCAGTGACCATTTTTCACACTTACAACCGTTGCAGCATCCCCATGGTCACGTGATCCAAATTCAGATACTTGGCAACTGATTCATATTTATGACAGCTGCAGTGTCCTGGGTTACGTGATCACCTTTTGTGACCTTCTGACAAGCAAAATCAATGGAAAAGATAGATTCACTTAACAACCACGTTACTAACTTAACAACTGCAGTGATTCACATAACAACTGTGGCAAGAAATGTCATAAAATGTGGCAAAATTCGTTTAACAAATGTCTCGTTTAGCAACAGAAATTTTGGGCTCAATTGTGGTCATAGGTTCAGCACTATCTGTACTCTGAAGTAACTCCTTGTGTTGTTGATGGTTCCTTGGACCTGATATGTATGAGTAACGCTTCTATAGCTTCTCAGGAAAGAATCTTACAGACTGAGCTCTTCCTGGCCCTATAGCACTGGCCCCATATACTTTTATTTTAATGGGAAAGCAAAACCACAATAAATGTTATTATTGCCATCTCTTGTACCCAAGCCTATTTAATTATTGAAGGTCACAAATTCCATGAGATCGTTAAAAAAATTCATAGAGGCACTCAATTCATACCACATTATTTCTCTGTCACAAACATTGTTCCCACTGATAACAAAACATCTTTCAGACAGTCCTTGCAGTCAATACCTTCAATGCTCACTACAGCTCTGATGTTCCCAAAGAACATGACCACTGTTCCCTCAGTGGCCCAGATATCACACAGAACACATCACAACTTCCCACATTTGAATAAATTGCTCTAAAAGGCACCATGACTTAATGACACTTGAAAACCCTGTGTCAAGTTCCGAAAGGAAAGAAAAACTGCCAAACACGATCTTAGTTTGAAACTTGATTTTATCTCCTTCTCCTCCGGAACGAACTGACCACTTCAGGCAATGAAGAATTTTGTCAGAACTAACATCCGGTTCTCCCCACCACCTTTAAACTGTTCCACTGCCCCGCCCTACCACGTGCGCATTCCCAACCTCATGTGACCCCGGAAGCATAAGAAGCACAGGCGCCCGCCTCCCAGCTGGTCTCGTCACTGCGGCTGCCTGTCCATTATTCCATGTCGCGACTGCGATGACATCATTACAGGCGGCCTCTCCTCAGCTCTTCCAGTAGCCACCGATGCTGCCCAATGTGCCAGTGGCTCAGTCCTGTCATTTTAGATGCACACGCTGCCGATGCCACTTCCCAGCTGGAATGTGCAATCAATACCGGACGGAAGAGTGGTGGTCGCGCTTTCCCGCCACAGTCTCCCCTGCTGGAATGGCAGCTCTGGGCCGCCAGGCACGCCAGAGCTGACATGCGGCCCCCACTACCATGGAGACAGCACCTGGAAGAGAAAGACTACAGTAAGTGGAGAGGCGGAGGACCCTCTTCCCCTGGTTTAGTTGGATGCTTACGGTAGAACCTAGCAACTAAACGAGGGGCCCTGATGCTAGTACTGGGTACCCACAAAGCTTCCGACAGGGGATATCCCTTCCAGAGGATAAGGTATTGTAGCTGCCCCCTATGCCAACAGGTGTCTAATATATCTTTTATCTCGTAATGTTGTTCCCCACCCACAGTGACGGGTGGAGGTGGCTGTGTGGGAACCCCTCTGATCTGAGATGGTCGGGCCGGATGGAGTAAGCTGTAGTAGAAAACTGGATGCGTTTTCCCCAACAATCGTGGAAGTTGGAGCTGTACCGTGATGGGGTTAATAATCTTCACAATGGGAAATAGTCCAATGAATTTAGGGCCGAGTTTCTTACATGGCATGCTTAATTTGAGATATGTAGTGGAGAGGTATACCCTCTGACTCACATAAAAAGGCATTTGTGAACTCTGCTTCTTATCAGCTTGCTTTTTATGCTCTGTGGCTGATTGGCGTAACGCGTCTCCAACCACTTTCCATACTTGTTGCATCCGTGCCATCCACTCCTGCAGATCCAAGTCTTTTGTGGCCACCTGGGGACATTCAGGTATTGGAACGAAGTCCCTCCCATTAGCTACATGGAAAGGGGTAAACCCTGTACTGCTGTGAACTGTGTTATTATACGCTACTTCAGCAAAGGGGAGTAGGTCAGCCCAATCAATTTGCTGGTATTTAACGTAGCATCATAAATATTGCTCCACCATTGCGTTCGTCCTTTCTACAGCTCCGTTGGTAGCAGGATGGAATGCTGAACTAAGGCCTTGTGAGGACCCTACCATTTCCACAAACTTACGCCAAAATTGGGTGGTGAACTGTACCCCCCTCCCCCCGATCAGAGATTATCCGCCTGGGAATGCCATGGAGACGATATACAGTATATAAGCAACAAATAGTTTTGCTAGCTTCCTAGCGGATGGAAGGCCGGCACATACTACAAAATGAGCCTGCTTTGAGAAAAGATCTATAACCGTCCAAATCACTTTATTACCCTGGCTTTCTGGTAGGTCTACAATGAAATCCATGGCTATCTGTTCCCATGGACGGACAGGGTTTGCCACCGGCTGTAATAGGCCAGGAGGTTTTCCTGGGCGGCCCTTCATGGTGGTGCATACCACACAACTTCTCATGTAATCCTCTATGTCCTTTTTCATATGAGGCCACCAAAATTGTTGATTGGTTAAATGCAGGGTCTTAAGGAACCCAAAATGCCCAGCAGAGTGAATGTCATGACATCGACTCAGCACCTGCACCCGGATAGCGCTAGGTACGTAAAGCTTGGACCCCATCCAAGCAAAGCCATTCTCTGTGTCAACAAAGACTGATTTTCTTGGAACCACTGATCTGTTGGGAGTGCTGCCTGTATGGCCTTGGGGTATGTCAGCTATCCAGGTGTTCAGTTGTGATGTGGGTGGTGCCTGTTGGGTTGCTAGTGCTTGAGACTGCCCTGTTGGTATTATAGCCTGTACTATGTTCTCCCGCTCGCTATCATACTGTAGTTTACGAGAGAGGGCATCTGCCAGAAAGTTTTTCCCACCTGGTATGTATTTCAATTTAAAATTAAACCTCCTGAAATACAATGCCCATCTCACTTGCTTCGGTGACAACCGCTGTGGGGTTTGGAGGGCCTCCAGATTCTTATGGTCTGTCCAGACTTCAAAGGGCAAACCCGCCCTTCTAGTAAGTGTCGCCATGTTAACAGGGCCCACCGCACCGTGAACGCTTCCTTTTCCCATATAGGCCAGTTACGTTCTGTGTCATTCAACTTCCATGAAGTATACGCACATGGCTGTAGGGCCCCTTCCTCGTTAGTCTGTAAGAGAACTGCAGCCACCGCCACATCACTGGCATCTTCTTGAACCACAAAAGATTTAGTCAGCTCTGGGTGTTTAAGCACTGGCTCTTTTGCAAATAGGGATTTCAAGTGCTCGAATGCTTGCTGACACCTAATTGTCCATAACACCAGATAACCCGGACGTGGCTTTTTCGTTAGATGCTTCATTCTTAAAAGATCAGTTAGTGGGAGAGCTACTTGGGCAAAGGACGGGATGAACTGGCGATAGAAATTAGCGAATCCTAAAAAACTTTGTAGCTGTTTGTGTTTTAGGGGCTTGCCAGTCCAACACAGCTTTTACTTTAGTGGGGTCCATTTCTACTCCCTTAGGTGAGATGCGAAACCCAAGATAGTCCAACTGTGACTTGTGGAACTCACACTTAGACAACTTAACATATAAATGCGCCGCTAACAGTTTTTTGAGGACCTGACGCACCAGAGTTACATGTTCCTCCATGGTCTTGGTGTATATGAGGATATCGTCTAAATAGACGAGTACCCCTTTATACAAATGTTCATGCAGAACCTCATTGATGAGCTGCATGAACACAGCTGGAGCTCCCTGCAACCCAAAGGGCATAACCCAAAACTGGTAACTGCCTAGGGGACAATTAAAGTCCATCTTCCATTCGTCCCCATCCCTAATTCTTACCCTATAATAAACTGTCAGGTTCCGAAGGGAAAGAAAAACTGCCAAACACGATCTTGGTTTGAAACTTGATTTTATCTCCTTCTCCTCCGGTACGAACTGACCACCAAAGCACTTCAGGCAATGAAGAATTTTGTCAGAGCTAACATCCGGTGCTCCCCACTACGTTTAAGCTGTTCCACCATCCCGCCCTACCACACGCGCATTCCCAACCCCACGTGACCCCGGAAGCATAAGAAGCGCAGGTGTCCGCCTCCCAGCTGGTCTCATCGCTGCAGCCACCTGTCCACTATTCCATGTCACGACTGCGATGACATCATTACAGGCGGCTGCTCCTCAGCTGTTCTGATAGCCACCGATACCGCCCAATGTGCCAACGGCTCCATCCTGTCATTTTAGGCGCACACGCTGCCGATGCCACTTTCCAGCTGGAATGTGCAATCAATACCTGACGGACGAGTGGCGGTCATGCTTTCCCACCACAGTCTCCACTGCTGGAATGGCAGCTCTGGGCTGCCAAGCACGCCAGAGCTGACACCCTGCTGTTCAGTCCACCGTTGTTGATGAAAGATCTGAAAATCATCTGCTTTAGGATGAAATGAATAGATTTCCTTTGCAGCAATTTCCATTTTCTCCCATTTGTCCCTGACCTCCCACTTCATTTCTTATTTAAGGATCAGCTGGAGAACAAACTAAAGGAATGTCTAAATGACCGCAGCACATCTTTTCCTTAAGGTCTACTTACAACTAATACTATACTTATCCGAGGATGCCAGTCCTGAACAAAAGGAGATGGATACTTTGGGGGTATCTAGTTGGGGGAAGGGGGAGGCAAATTAAAATTATATTTAATCATCACTAGTCATTTAAATTCTCTGGAAATTGCTTGTTTCACTTGGGGAAGTTTTTACATTGACACATAAAGAAAATAAAAGAATTCTCTTCATGCCCTACCTGATGCAAAAGCTCAACACTGGTAGAACCTGACTGCAGATTTTGACAAATTAAGATTCCTATGTAAGAGTAGAGCAATAGCTGCTCCTTAATTAGCATTTCTGACAAAATACACCTCATCTACTCATTTCTTTTGTGCTTTGTTGTTGCTTCCCCCGGAGGGAAAAGGTGAAGGGCAGCCTTGCCAGCTCTCTCTTCGGGTCAAAAAGTATCTGTTTCTGCCAATTGAGCCTCTAGGGATTTTATTTTTTTTTACAATTCCATTATCTGGTAGTTTGGGCAAGTCTAATTGCTGAACGGGAAGGGGGGGGAGGGGGAAATACTGCTTGAAATTAGATGCAGCTGCTGCAAAGTAGAATAACTCTAATGAACAGTAACACCTCCACATGGAAATCTAAGGGGGAACTGTCACTTGGTGGTCAGAGTGGCAGAAAGGCAGGCAAGGGTCAGCACACAGAAAAATTAAAATTTGTATGCAAAGGTATAGGCAGAGATACACATATACATATACAAACGCGCACACACATGCATACTGAGAATTCTCTCTGAGTGTGTATAAAATTCTCCCTCTGTGTGTTTGTGGCAGGAGTGGGTTCTAACTTACCTCGCTGCCGGTTTGCTTCCTCCCGCGCCGCGTGACTGCGTCTCATGGGCGCGCGCGCACCTCGTGGGCGCGTGCGCATGTGCAGTCCAATTTTTTTAAAAAAAAATCTAAAAAAATAAAAAAAAGCCGAAAACAAGATGGCATGCACAGAAGAAAAAAAAAATAGCGCCGCCGAGAGAGCTGGTTTGGGGGCATGTCCAGCCAGCCATCGCTGCCGGTTCGGTGAGCGAGGGGAAATTCCTGCTACCGGTTCTAAAGAACCAGTCCGAACCGGCAGGAACCCACCTCTGGTTTGTGGATATTGTTGGAAGAAATATCCAGGTCCAGATCCAAGCCAGGAATAAAATGGAGGCTGATTGGAAAGAAAGTTGGTTTACTGATGAGCAGAACCACCAATAGAATGTGATTCTGGGACAGCTGACAAAATGGTTGAATGAGTGGATGGATCTTTATAGGTTTCTGTGACTTTGAAGTTTGAATTGTTCTGGGGGTTGTGCAATGAAGGGGCTTGTGTCTTTTGCTCAATGGTGGTGGGTTAATCCTGTTATGTCCTAAAGGGTCATGTCCTGTTCTTAGAATTTGGGTGAAGGAGAATGTAAATTTTAATCCCATCCCTGGAGGTGAAGGTCTTTTGTTTTGTAGATAGGCTGGCCCAATCTTTCTTAATGGGCACAAAATATCTGCTGGGGCCATTAAGAAAGACTGAGTCCGCTTTCTGTCTTTAAGAGCATGTTTCCCCATTTCTCCCTTTCGGGAAATATAATATTCTGTTTCATTTAATATTCCCCCAAATATTTCATTCTTCTAGGAGGGGGGGGGGCTTCCCACAATATCTATCTATATGTATATGTATGTGTACGTGTGTGTATCTGTGTATCTACACACACACACACACACGCACGCATGCACGCACGTGTCATCGAGGAAACGAACATGAATTTGGGCAAACTCCGGGAGACAGTGGAAGACAGGTGGGGTCTGATGTGCTATGGTCCATGGGGTCAGGAAGAGTACAATTTAGTGACTCTTTAGTTTTTATTCACTCTTTAGAATAACAAATTCATATTCTCTCTCTCTCTCTCTCTCTCTCTATCTATCTATCTATCTATCTATCTATATATATATATATAGAGAGAGAGAGAGAGAGAGAGAGAGAGAGATACATATATATATAATCTGTCTGTCTATCTATCTATCTATCTATCTATCTATCTATCTATCTATCTATCTATCTATCTATCTATCTATCTATCTATATATAGAGAGAGAGACATATATATATAATCTGTCTGTCTGTCTGTCTATCTATCTATCTATCTATCTATCTATCATCTATCATCTATCTATCTATCTATCTATCATCTATCTATCTATCTATCTATCTATCTATCTATCTATCATCTATCATCTATCTATCTATCTATCTATCTATCTATCTATCTATCTATCTATCTATCTATCTATATATAGAGAGAGAGATACATATATATATAATCTGTCTGTCTGTCTATCTATCTATCTATCTATCTATCTATCTATCTATCTATCTATCTATCTATCTATCTATCTATCTATCTATCTATCTATCTATCCATCCATCCATCCATCCATCCATCCATCCACACACATATGCATATACATGTACATGTACATGTATATGTATACACACATACACACATACACATGCACAGAACATGAGTGGCCGGATACCAGTTCTCCAGTACAGACACAACGTATACTGTACACGATCCCAATGGAAAAGTATTATGGTCACTTTTGCTAAACAAAAGGTCTGATAGCAAAGAAAATAATAAAGAAGAAAAAGGAGGCGAAAATAAGAAAGCTAAAGGCGAAAACAGGAACAGATGAAATTTCAATCTGGCAACACATTGATCACAAAACCTTTTCCCCACCTCTGGTGCTGAAATCATGCTTGGGGGGTATTGTCTATTTATTTATTTTTATTTTTATTTATTTTATAAAATTTATATGCCGCCCAACTCCCGAAGGACTATTCAAAGCAAATAGAAAAATGTCAACAGAAGGCTTTACTGATAGAGTCGGTATGATGAAGAGATGATAGGCAGTAAACGTGGACTTGCTTTCTTGCAAATGTTTCAAGAAACCTCTGCAAGAAAACAACCAAGCTCAGAGAGCACCAAGGACCCCTCATTTCAACCCTGGCCTACAAATATTCTCCTTTATTGAAAGTGAGAGAGAGAAGAATAACATTTAAATTCCGACTTTGCAAGGAAAGTTGCTGAGTGTCTTTGGGCCATAAAGTGCTTTTCAATCCAGTCAGACTAGTTTTCTTTAAGAGGCTAATTGGCATGTAAAAAGAAAGATTTTCACCCATGCTGGCAGGGGAATTCTGGGAATTGAAGTCCACAAGTCTGAAAGTTGCCAAGTTTGGAGACCCCAATCTCCTCCCTGACATATTTTGCGATTTCCTGTTCTCCTTCTTCTCCTCCCTCCCTTTTCTCAGTACTTCATCTATCATTCTTGCCACCTGCAATAAATCAGAACAGGTTGGCTATCTGATTCTTGCTTCTGTATCTATGCATATTCTTCTCCCTGTAGTTTTCCTTGTTATTGCCCATTTCTTAGAAATCAATTTCTTGCAAAGTAATTTAAGGCAAGAAAAGCGCAGGTGTGTTTTTGCTTGTGTCTCACCATGTGCACTGCACCATGGCACTTTCAACGAAAGAACACACTTGAGTGTTTCTGTATTCTTCTATGGGTGAGCCAGGTGGGGAGACTCACACAATCCATTGAGGGGCTTATGAGCCAAAGATTCGGTGGGAAATGTAGTTTTAGAAAAGTTGGTTCCTAGGGCATGTTCTGGAGAAGGTTTAAAAAAGCCAAAATTGCAGTCACAATGGTGTGATCAACTGTAATGGTCCTCGAGAGGGAGGGAGGAGAGCCACAGACTAGGCAATGATAGATAAGAGACAGCCTGGCCCACAGAGGGAATGTGGGTGTGACAAACATCTTAGAAGGGACCCTCTCTATAGTTTCTTAGACCATGGGTGTCAAACTGAAGGCCCGTGGGCCAGATCCGGCCTGCGGGGTGCTTAGATCTGGCTTGCGGGGCCACCCTGGAAACAGCAAAGCATCGGCCCGCAGTGCCTCTGCCAGCAAAAACGGAGCTCCGTTTTCACTGGCAGAGGGTTGCAGAAAGCCGTTGCAGCCGAAAATGGAGCTCGGGAGCCCATTTTTGCTGGCAATACACTCGGGCCATCACAGGCGTCCCCAACACGAGTGACATCGAGCTGGCCATGCCCACCCCGGCCCCCCGAGGTCAAACACGACCCTGAAGCAGCCCTCAATGAAATCAAGTGTGACACCCCTGTCTTAGACAGTAGAGTTTGTGGACTTCAATTCCCAGAATTCCTCAGCCAGCCATGCTGCTGTAGAGGCAAGCAGGAGAGATGTACTTTCAGATATTACAAGATTCTATTAATGTAACCTTACAATAAAGTTAGAGCTAAGGCTTCTGGGTATGGTTCTTGTCTGGATTACTTTGCAAGGCTGACATCAACACCCACACCACCATTTTTTGCATGCAAATTGTTGGATATGTCATCTCCATCTCCATCCACCAAGATGTTTCTTTATGATGTAGAATAGGGGAAGGTCACCTTGGGGCCTACTTTCCATCTCTATCCTGCTACTTGTTATATGCATAAAAGAATTAAAGCTGGAACCATGTGCCACTTTTGGATTATCCATAGATTATCCATGATAATTACTTCTGGTGGGTCTGAAAGGTTCTGTATCTTTTGCTACATCTATATAAATGTGTGCCTCATTTTTCCCTAATTTTCAATATTTGCTGATGTTTGATATATTAATGTGGGAAGGCCCCCCCCCTAGAAGAATGAAATATTTTAGGAAATATTAAAAAGGCAGATTATATTTCCCTAAAGGAGAAATGGAGAAACATGTTTTTTTAGAGGCAGGAAGCAGCCCCCAAGTCTTTCTTAATAGCCCACAGCCAATGCCAGTACTTAAGAGATAAAGAGCTTATTAAAAGAGGAAGACCATTATGGGAAGACCAGTTGGCATCGTGGCGAGAACGGCTAAAAATAGTGGAGCTCCGCTGAGCTCTGTGAAAAACAGCCGGTATCTGCTGACCGGGAAACCCTACGGGGTCAAAGCAGCGGTGGGTTGCTCCCAGTTCAGCCCGGTTCAGAGAACCAGTGGCGGCAACGGGATTTAGAACTCACTACTGGGTCAAAGCCGCCTTGGAGGGGTGGTGAAGAAAGGAGAGGCGCTTAGTCAACCAGGAGGAATTCACAATTTCCTCGTTAGGTCCGAAGAAAACTCTCCTGAATGGCAGCAGGGATGGCAGCCATTTTTGGCAAGTCTCAAGCTGTGACAACTGGGACACTAAGATTTGTGCTGGAGCGGTTCGTGGACAGAGCATTGAAACTGGGTGAGATAACTTCCAACTTTTATTCTAGAGACTTAACTCAAGTAAAATAAGTTCAAAAATAATCTCCAAGAGTTAAGAAAGCGGCAATTAGATACATGGAGAAAGACTAAAGATTAAGAGGCAAAAGGAATGCCCAATGGAAGCTTTAAAATGTAGAAAGCTCGGAAAAGAGCTAAAAATAATTGGAAAGGTGATTATTGGGAGAAACTGCTTTTCTTATTTTTATTTTTAAACCCCCTGGATTTATCTGACAATCAGCTGTTTGGAGAACACTGTTTAAGGTGGGAATTTGGAGCAGGGGAACCATCTACTGGAAAAAGAAGAGCACTACAGCATGGGAAACTCTAGTGAAAGTGAGAATTGTTTAATACACATAAAGGAAGGAGAGAGACTAAACAACACCTGGAAGGCGGCTTGACCTTGACTCCATTCCAGAAGGCATTTTAATGAGCTTTTTGAAGTTCCTTAAGACAAATTAAATTGCAAAGAACTAAAATTCTATTGAAACTGTTTAATGGATGGTGGATTTGAAAGATCTGAGGAAATTTGGTGGACCAGTTTGGACTTGCTTATTAAGGTTATTTGACAGAACATTATATGAGGCAAAAGAAGAAAGGTGATAGAAGAAAAGAGAAAAGAAGAAAAGCTAAATAAGACTTTAAAATTTGGACAATTGGGAAGGTGAACAACTGGAAAACTATAAAGACTGTAAATTACTAAAGAGCTCCAAGGACTAAATTTAAGGGATTTGGAGGTACAATAATAGGACTGATTAAATTTTATTAATAATTGGCTTTGTTGGAGTTTTTAGATATTGGGACATTGGAACATCAGAGGTATATTGAGTATTTTTAATATAACAAATAATTATAAAATGACTCAACAGGGGATAATAGAGGCGTATGAAGAAATGTTATTGATGCTTAAAAGTATACATGAAACAATAAAGAACAATAAGGAGATAAGGGGACTGTCCAAAAATAAAGAAGTGAGTGTAGAAGATCTTCAACAAACAGGGGAAAAAGAAAAAGATGAACATAATATTCAGAAAATAGATGAGAAACCAGAAGAAGTGGTGGAGGAGACATAGCAAAATAAGATGCAAGAAGATAAAGATAATGAAGACAACGAAGAGAAAGGAACAATAAGTATGAATCAAATAGATAATCCCTTAAGAGTTTACAATAGAACAGAGAGAAAAAAAGAAAAATCCCCTCCAAAAAAAGAAAGGACTATGGGTAGGTGCTCAAAGGATGCAACAGAAGGAGACAAGGGGTAAGCCGAAGGGAATATTTAGTGGGTATAAAAATGTTAGAAAGAGATATAAGATTCCAAGAGAAAGAAATAAAAGAGTGACCAAAAAGTCAATAAATGATAGAATTTCAAAAAGGTTAAGAGATGACAGATAGAGATAAAAGATAAAAAGTAGAAACCACAAAGTGGAAAATAGTAGTATACATTTTATTTATTTTTATTTATTTATTTGTTTGTCAAACATGTACAAGATAGCAGGTATAGGTATAAACATAAACATAATCAAAGTGAATACAGATAGATGAGGACAATAGGACAGTAGGACAGGGACGGTAGGCACGCTGGTGCGCTTATGCACGCCCCTTACAGACCTCTTAGGAATGGGGTGAGGTCGACAGTAGACAGTCTAAGGTTAAAGTTTTTTGGGTTTGGGGAAGAAACCACAGAGTCAGGTAGTGAATTCCAGGCATTGATCCCTCTGTTGCTGAAGTCGTATTTTCTGCAGTCGAGTTTGGAGCGGTTTACATTAAGTTTGTATCTATTGTGTGCTAGTGTATTGTTGTAGTTGAAGCTGAAGTAGTCATTGACAGGTAGGACATTGT
>QLTV01004226.1:122417-143050 GCA_003457575.1 Thermophis baileyi
GCCACGCGCACCGAGGTTTTGTGGCTCCCAGTATTTTCTTTTCTGTGGGAAATGGGGCCAAGCGGCTCTTTGAGTGTTTAAGGTTGCAGAACTCTGGTAGGGTCTCCTGGCAAGCAGGTATAGGCTGGGTTTTGCGGAGCTCCGCTATCCCATATCCGTCCCACTGCAACGCCAACCGGTGAATTCGGCAGTCAGTTTTCTAACCTACAAAGTATTTGAAGAAGGAAAATGTCAATAAGATAATCAGCAAATATAACAAAATTTAAAAGAAACATTCTGGGATTTTGTGCTCTAATATTGAGAATAAAAATCAGGCTTTACCATAAAGTTTTTTTCTAATCTTCAGGGATAGAACCAGGGGTGAAATGCTCCCGGGTCGCTCGTGCCTGTCGGTCGCCATAGAGCTGGTCGCCAAGGTAGCGCGAGGCTCCGCCCACCCGCCCGCACACCAGCGTTTGGGTTCTTTTACCCTCTGCGCATGCGCAGAACGTTTGCGCATGCGCAGAGGGTAAAAGAACCCAAATGGCGGCGTCCGGGCGAAGTCTCCCGCTTCCATTGCTATCAGCTGTTCGGCGACCCGCAGGCAAGCCCAAACTGGGAGCATTTCACCCCTGGTGCCACGCCCCCTTTGTCACCTCATCCCGTGCGGGGAGGGGGCGGGGCGGGGGTTGCGGCATTAGAAAGGTTGAGAACCACTGCTGTAGACAGAATCTTGCCAAACATAAGCCCTCTGCGGTACGGTTCTACGAATCGGTAGCGGCGGCGAGAGGCTCTGCCCACCCGCCCCGGACACTTCTGCGCATGTGCAGAAGTGTCGCGTGCAAGCGCGAACCGGTAGCGATGGGATTTAGAACCCATCACTGGTGTGTATCCTCTATATGTGAGAGGTGCATAATGCAAAATCAAGATATAAAGATTGCACCAATAGAGTTCTTGGCTCTTTGCATGCAGGTCCTTAGGTTCAGCACATAATGCATTGGTCAGGACAATGAAATTATAATTCCCACAATCCATGCTGAATTTGAATTTAATATTTGGGAGCTTTCTCATTCCATGAAATCTTGATTTATAGGTAGAGTGTGCAAGGGGAAGTCAAAAAGTCAAGAGGCAGTTGCATCTGGACAATACAATCCTTGTCCCTTTTTACAAGTACATAGGTATTAAAAGGGGTGGGACTTTAGTCCCTTAGCTACAGACATCATTTTAACATTTTAAAATTCCTTTATGGATGTCTGTTTAGAGAAAATTGTTCAGGAAGACATTACTGATGGAGAGAAAATGTTATCTCTTCTCTTTCTATGATGTACCCTTTTCTTGAAAATTCCTTTCCGGTATTATATTACATTTTTTCTAAAAGTGTCCCCTTGTGGCAATTGAATGCTTATAAATCCTTATTGATGTGCATTTTTAATGAGATCACTGCTTGGAGAGAAAATAACATTGTAATCCCATTTTTAAAATAAATATGCTACAATATTCAGTTTCTTAAAATCTTGGTCTGATGCCAAAGCAACTTCTGAAAAATTGATATTATTGAAAAAATAATTCCCTCAACACTGTCAAACTATTTACTAAGTCTGCACTACTATTAATCTTCTCATCGTTCCCATCACCCATCTCCTCCCACAAATGACTGTATGACTGTAACTTTGTTGCTTGTAGCCTTACAATTTATATTGACTGGTTCCTACTATGATTTGATTGCTTATTTGTACCCGGACTATCATTAAGTGTTGTACCTTGTGATTCTTGATGAACTTATCTTTTCTTTTTTGTACACTGAGAGCATATGCACCAAGACAAGTTCCTTGTGTGTCCAATCACACTTGGCCAATAAAAAATTCTATTCTCTAAGTGTTGGGAGAACAATGTCTATGGAGATTCTCAGTCATCCAGGTCATGGATGTCTCAAAGGTCCTTTTTTCAAGAGGCAACTGGACTTTCTTGTTTTTCTTTGAAGACGTTTTGCTCCTCATCCAAGAAGCTTCTTCAGCTCTGACTGGATGGTGAGGAACGGAAGGATTTCTTGGATGAGAAGCGAAACGTCTTCAAAGGAAAACAAGAAAGTCCAGTTGCCTCTTGAAAAAAGCACCTTTGGGATGTGTCTGGAGAATACAATGAAGAAAACTTCTTAATTTCACAACACATGGACAGACTTAGCCATAGAAACTGTGAGCATCCTTACCAAGCTAAAGCCAAAAACAGAAACAAACAAACAAAAAAAAACAGCCTAGACTCTAGGCCCTAGAGAGATCTAAGAAGCTTGGCCCTCAGACTAATCTGCTATCAACCAGCACATAAATAACATTTACATATAGTTGTACCTTTCAAAAGAGGCAACAAAAAAGCTAAAAAGAAGACCAAAAAAAAAAAAAGAACACCTTCTTGCCAGCACTTAACACTGAGGTAACTAGGAATTAACACCAGGATTAACACCAAACAATCAAGCAGTAAACAACAGGAATTATCAAGGAGAAATGTCTATGGAGATTCTCAGTCATCCAGGTCATGGTTGTCCCAAAGGTACTCTTCCAAAAGGCAACTGGACTTTGTTTTTCCTTGAAGACGTTTCGCTTCTTATCCAAGAAGCTTCTTCAGTTCTGACTGAATGGTGGAGGATGGAAGAATTTATGTTCCTTGCAGTCATCTAGTCATTAGCACTCTTTCTGAGAGTCGTTGAGGCCACTTGGAAGTTTATCTGTGCCCTCAGAGTCACCTGAATAGTGCAAATGGGTGTGGAACCTTCTTGGAACTGCTGAAATGACTGTGTTGTAAACAGGAGATAGGTGGTATTGTATCCTTCCATTCTCCACCATTCAGTCAGAACCAGGAGTGGGTTCCACTTACCTTCCCTACCGGTTCGCATCGCGACAGAAGTCACGTCGCGGAAATGACCCTCTGCGCATGCGCAAAGGGTTCTTTTGCCAGCCGCGGCGACCAGAGAACTGGTTCGGGGGCGTGGAAAGCTGGCCATCGCTGCCGGTTCGGCGAGCGGATGCAAATTTCTGCCACCGGTACGGGAGAACTGATCCGAACTGGCAGCAACCCACCACTGGTCAGAACCGAAGAAGCTTCTTGGATGAGAAGTGAAATATCTTCAAGGAAAAACAAAATAGCAATAGCAGTTAGACTTATATACCGCTTCATAGTGCTTTACAGCCCTCTCTAAGCGGTTTACAGAGTTAGCATATTGCCCCCAACAATCTGGGTCTTCATTTTACCCACCTCAGAAGGATGGAAGGCTGAGTCAACCTTGAGCCGGTGAGATTTGAACCGCCGAACTGCAGCTAGCAGTCAGCTGCAGTAGCCTGCAGTGCTGCACTCTAACCACTGCGCCACCTCGCCAACTGCCTTTTGAAAAAGTACCTTTGGGACTATCAAGGAGAAAACAATACCCCATTAACCCTTACATGGCAAGCTACTGTGAATAAACAGAAGGCAAACCCCTCTCCCTTCTAGCACTGAAGACGTTAGCTAATTGGGAAATGTGAAACATCTGCAAGAAAACAACCAAGGTCAGAGACCAAGGACTCCATAGGATGAGAGAAAGTTGGAAGGAAAGAAGACAGAAGAGAGAACAATGGGAGTAGGATGGAAGAAAAGAAGGTATTGGTGTATGAGGCACATCAGTTTGAAAAAGGGAGGCTTATGATGGAGAACCTTGAAAGAAGGCCATAGAAGAACATTTAATTCTCAGATGAAAAATATTCTCCACCTGGGACAGAATTGATAAGAATTCGGTGGGTGTTTTTTAGGACGTGTCAAATTTTTCAACTTTCAATTTCCAAACATTAGGGGTACTTGAAAGTTGTGACATGCCTTGGGGATTGTAAAGATATGTTGGTTACTTTAATCTAATTTCGACGTGCTTGGTAAGTAACTCCACAAATATCATAACTTTTTAACATTTTGTTTTGTTTCATTTGTTTTATTGAAAAATCAGAGACAGTTAAACTCGTGGGGAAACAAACAAAGTATGCTTCCATGTTCTTTAAATGGCTTTAAGGGGCAGACAGATTTCCTTGATCCAAGTTCAGCTCTTTGTAGCTTCGTGGAGACATCTGGGTAGCGTTCTTGGCAGCAGTGCAGAAATGTTTGCTAGGAGTTTTAAAACTTCCTAGCTCAGCTTACCCCTCTGGCACTTCTGATCCAAATACTAATTAGTTCTAATGCAGCTCGGCTTTTTGAAGATGAGTCAAAAAGATAAGGTGCTGCCAACTTCCCAAAACTTCTGGTGAGAGGAGGCTCAGCTTATAGCCTTTCCATCAAAAAGCAATTTAACAAATTAAGAACCTCTACTCCTGCTGAGTAGAGTATATTTCTTTTATACCCATATGAATATAATAACAATGCTTCCTTTATCAAGAGAGGTAGTAAAATCAGAGCAATTTTAAGATTAGCTCTGGAAAGCAGACAACTGTATTGATTCCTCCCTCAGTACAAAACAACCAGCCAACCCAAATAAGTAGTCAGTGCCAAATGTATTGCATTTTCCAGAAGCGATAATAAAATTTATTTCATTTGATAAGGATTCAAAGAGTTTTCTCTCTCCTGAGTAATTGTATATGTTAACATTTTCCCTTAGTATTGTGACAGGAATTAACTTTTCATATCTTATCTGTCTGTCTATCCATCTGATGGAGTAAAAATGGAATTGTTCTTTTAAAAAAGAAGCTATTCAAGTCAAATGCAAACAATTATAACTGAGCAGCAGTGTAATATTTGATTTTTAAATCAGTTGGCATTTTACAGAAAACTGAATCCAACGCCTATTAATTTATCATCCTTCCATGGATGTGGTCACAATATTGTCACTTGAGGTGCAAATGAAACCTTCTTGAGGGGTCCTTGGTGCTCTCTGAGCTTGATTGTTTTGTTGATGACATTTCATTACCCAACTAGGTGACATCATCAGTGCTTGTGAGGAGTGGGATTTGCTCTCAATTCATATTCTACTGACTTGCCATGTCAGTGTTGGTGGGTCTTGGAGGTTCTTTGGTTGGGCTGTTAACACCAAGATTAATATCAAACCAGCTATCAAGAAGTAAACAATATCCCACTCAAGGAACCATCAAACAAGCTAAGAGTAAACAGCCCTACCAAAGAACCTCCAAGACCACACCCACCAACACTGACAGGACAAGTCACTAGAATATAAAATGAGAGCAAACCCCACTCTCTACCAGCACTGATGATGTTACCTAGTTTGGGTAATGAAAGGTCTGCAAGGAAACAACCAAGCTCAGAGACCACCAAGGACCCTTCATTTCAGTCTTGTGTTACAAATATTCTCCTTTATGACACCACCTTGGATGTGGTAGAATTCTTCTAGCAAGACTAAAATTTAAGCCTTCTGTGCATTTGGTATTAGGAAGTGAAATAGATAGGGCAAGGCATTAAGCCATTAGACATGGATGAGCAGATGGCTTTAAAAAATAGATTAATTAAATGTAAATGCATAAAATAATTGTGTGAAAACAAGATTTAACATTCCTCACATGTAATACCTTGGAAAGAGAAAATTATATGGTTGCTGGAATCTGGCTGGCATTAAGAGAAGCTGATAGATCATGAACTGGGATAGGAAAAAAAAACCCCCTATAGGGCATAGAAGGCCGTTGTAAAAAGTTTAGATTAATGCTGGTTTTTGAGCCAGTTTTGATTTTTTTTTAAAAAAAAAGCTACCACCTAAGTGCTAATTATTATAATTTGGGGTAGCTGAATGTTGCACTGGGCAATCTTTCTGGCATTAGCATCGTCTTTAGAAGCAGTAATTACACAGAATGGTTTGTAAGCCATTCAGAAGGTTGGAATCAAAGTGAGATACCGTGAAAGCTGGACTGATTATTTACTGAGGAAGAAAAAGAATCCAGGAATCATTTAATGTCCTCAAAAGCCTGGCCTTTGTTCAAGGAGATAATGCCGATTAATGACAAACTCTGGAGGATAAAAGCAGCTGACTGGGACTGGCTATCTTGATGTTTGGAACAATAAAATCTTCTCATATAAGGATTTTGTTTTCAATCATGAGGTCTCGGGATTGTGAAAGATTTTCATTTCTGCGTAAGATATTCCTAGAGCAGGAGTGTCAAACTCGATTTCATTGAAGGCCGCATCAGGGTTGTTTGACCTCGGGGGGGTGCGGGGGGGGGGCATGGTCAGCTTGACGTCACTCGTGTTGGGAGTGCCTGTGGTGGCCCGAGCGCTCTGCCAGCGAAAACGGGCTCCCGAGCTCCGTTTTCGGCTGGGATGGCCTCCTGCAATCCTCTGCCAGCGAAAATGGAGCCCGGGAGGGCCGCTCCATTTTCACTGGCACAAGCACCGCGGGCCGGTCCTTTGCTGTTTCCAGGGCGGCCCCGCAGGCCAGATCTAAGCATCCCGTGGGCCGGATCTGGCTCGTGGGCCTTGAGTTTGACACCCCTGTCCTAGAGTGTATTTTGCTAATCCAACTTCATGATTGCCTAAGTGGAACATTTTATCTGGACCCAGTTTACTCTGGTTCCAACTTTGGGATGGCAGTCTCCTTCTTAGCCTAGTACAAGGTTTTTGCTGGAAGCAAGATATATAGAATGATTCTGCTGGACCTTTTAGCAGCTCTTGTATTACTGACCAGGGGTGGACAACTATGGCCCCTTTATGACCTGAGGACTTCAACTCCCAGAATTCCTGAGCCAGTTGGAATCCACAGGTTGTAAAGGGGCCATAGTTGCCCAACTCTGTTATTGACTGTAGTATGCTTCTGATCTTGGGGGAGGTTGTTGTGTGGTGATTCTACCTTTCTCCTTGTGAATAGATTTTTAGACGGTATGTTTGGGGAATCTTCCTGGACTTTCATCTATGAATCTGGTATTTCAGTATCTGCACAAAATCAATCGGAGAAGCCACTTGATTTCACAAACTCAGATTCTTTATTGTCAAAACACGGAATCTTGTCAATTACACCCTGAGATGGGGGAGGGAAAAGGGGGGGGAGCAGGCAGGGAAGGGACATTTCTCAAGAATCTCTTCCCCACCTCCCAATAAACTACAACTAGCTTTACTATGCTGTAGCTACTTAAAATGAGAATTTCATGCAGGTTTTTTTTAAAAAAAAAAAATAAGGCAGCAAACAAACCCACGTTTTACTTTTACTAAGTATTCCTTAAGGGTGCCAGGTTGTTCCATGGGCAAAGATTAAATACAGGTTTCCATTTAAATACACAACACAGTTAACACTTCGTTCACAGATCTAGAAGGGATGAGTAAATTATAAAAGTGATTGTATCACCTACAAAGTTCCAGTCTTCAAATGGGAATAAACTCATTTCTGGTGAAGAATATATAATGGCGATTTGACATTACTGTTCATATCTACCGTATAAAACCAGTCTTCTGAATTTTGTTAAATTCAAAAGTTGAAATTATATTCCACCAGTCATTTCATGTCTTTTTAATCTCCCTGCTAAATTTAGCAAGATTCCATTCAGGGTGTAAATCTTTAACCCGCTGGGAAAAAGAACAGTCAAGGAAAGAAGACTCCATTAGTAGTCACTATCTCAAAGCACAAGGAGTCTTTCAACAGGCTCAGTTGATTAAAATGGAGATAAGGAAGGAGCCATGGAGATGTAGATCTTTATCAAAGGAAGCCACACTTCTTTTTCTATGCCAGTTGCTCTGTCACATTTGCTTAAATGTCTTCTGGTTTGGAAGTGTGGGTAGTTGGCCTGTACCCAAGTCACATACTCATGCGTTCAAGCCAGGGGTGGGTTCCAACTTACCTCGCTGCCGGTTCGCTCCCTCCCACACCGCGTGGGCGCACCATGTGGGCGCGTGCGCAGTAACAAAAAATCCGGGGGGAAAAAAGCCAAAAAAAAGATGGCGACCACATGCACAGTGCCGGAAGTCAGCTTCTGCGCATGCTCAGAAGGAAAAATAAAAAATAAATTAAAAAAAAATTAAAAAAAAGATTTTAAAAAGATTTTAAAAAAATATGGCGGCCCCCACAGACCAGCACCGACCGATCGGGTTCGGTGACGTCATCATGACGTGACCAGTGGGCCGCTACCGGTTCGGGAGAACTGGTCCGAACCAGGAGGAACCCACCCCAGGTTCAACCTAAGGCAGTGATGGTGAACCTATGGCACGCGTGCCACAGGTGGCACGCAGAGCCATATCTGAGGGCACGTGAGGCGTTACCCTGTGTCAGCTCCAGCACGCATGCGCATGCTGGCCAGCTGATTTTCGGCCTTCTTTTTGGCCGTTTTCGCTCTCCCCAGGCTTCAGGAAAGCCTCCTGAAGCCTGGGGATGGCGAAAAACAGCCCAACCGGAAGTTCACTTGTGTGCTCACCCCCAGCCTCCTTTTCACTGTCAGAGGTCTTCAGGAACTTCTTCGGTTTTGGACAGTTGTAGCCAGGCCTCCCACACCTCGGCCCATTTCTTCTGCAGCCAGCAAGGCTTTTCTGAAAGCCTCTGCAGCTGATAACAGAGCTCGGGATCGATCCGGAGCTCTGTTATCAGCTACAGAGGCCTTCAGGAAAGCCTTGCAGGCTGCAGAAGAAATGGGCCAAGGTGTGGGAGGCCTGGTTGCAACTATCTGAAGGTAAGTAGTAGGGCAGCTCCACAGTTTCTGTGAGGCCTGTGCGCATGTGCGGGGGGGTTGTGTGCATGCGTGGGGGGAGGGCATTGCATTATGGCTGTGGGCACCCGCGTGCATGCTATCGCGCGTGCGTGCGCACCCTTTTGGCACCCGAGCCAAAAAAGGTTCGCCATTACTGACCTAAGGGCTGAACAGGACAGCACAGAAGGTAACTGACCAGTGAAACATGATGACATTTCATCAGCTTTCTATCTCTAGGCAAATGTGTTTATGTGGGAGACAGAGAATAAATGTCACCTAACAGCTTTCCCAGGAAGTGTGGAAGTTGGATCAAAATCCCTTCCTGACTTACAGTAATTAAGCAGTCCAGCTGCAGCTATGCAGATAAAGAGGCTTGCTTGGTGAGGGGTCCTTGTGCTCTCTGAACCTGGTTGTCTATGGAGATTCTCAATCATCCAGATCATGGTTGTCCCAAAGTTACTTTTCAACAGGCAACTGGACTTTCTTTGTTTTTGCTTGAAGACGTTTCGCTTCTCACCCAAGAAGCTTCTTCAGTTCTGAGCCTGGTTGTTTTCTGGCAGACGTTTCATTACCCTAACTAGGTAACATCATCAGTGCTAGTGACTAGCATTGATGATGTCATGTAGTTTGGGTAATGTAACTTCTGCAAGAAAACAACCAGGCTCAGAGAGCACCAAGGACCCCTCAACCCTGAGCTACAAATATTTTCCTTTATAGGCTTGCTTGGTTTTTGAAGACTGGGATTAACTCGTCCAAACTCTGGATGTACCTCCTTTAGTTTTCTTCACAGGAATATCCAGCAACCATTCTTTGGATGAGAAAAATATATTTCATACAGTCCTCAATTAAAGGCAGAATGTCCATGATCTGATCCTGGCACTCTACCAGTGGTGGGTTGCCCCTGGTTCGGCCCGGTTCTTAGAGCCGGTAGCGGCGGTGGGAGGCTCCGCCCACCCGCCTGGGATGCTCCGCCCACCCGCCTGGGATGCTTCTGCGCATGCGCGCGCACGAACCAGTAGTAAAGGGTTTTAGAACCCACTACTGCACTCTACCTATGCATCTGCGTACAGAAATACCCTGCAATTCCCAAGAATCTTTATTGTTTAGAAATTTCCACTAGTTTTATTTTGAAAGTGGCCTTTGGTGAGTGTGTCCTCCAGGACTGTGTTTCTAAAGATGCTCCTGCAAAAATGGCACTACAACAAGCTGTCGATTCAAGTTGTACTGTATCAAGGAATGAAATGGAAAACTCAGTAATTGAGGACAACAAAAGTAATCCCGGCCTTCTTTCTTCAGGGTCAGGTTAAGAAACAACAGAGCATTTCATTTCAAGAAAGATACAGCTAAAGATGCTTTATAAATAAAGGGTACAAAATCCACAAATGCACCTGTTTGATATCACAGGCTACTGGAAGCACAAACCACTGTAAATCAAATCACTGCCACAGATTTAAATATTGGTTCATACACCACAAAAAATATCAGAAGAATTTACTTCCAGGTAGATGAAAATAGTTTTGTAGTAGGATTAGATTAACATCCACATCTTTACAGAATCTCTTAGTGTGTAGGCGAAGAGCAGGCAGAACTGGTGGGTGGAGTTAAATGTGTCATCAGCTTAGAGTTGTTATGTTCCCAGAAACGGTCCAAGTCTAACCCCTCTTAAATTCTGTTGACACTTATCGCCAATTAAGTACTGAACTTCAGTTGACTAGATTCTTGTGTGTAGGCTTGAATAAATGTTCTGTGTTGCAACTTAATGTATGGTCCTGAGCTTTTGCACCTGACAGCTAACAGGTTATATTTTATACTCTTGAGACCACATTAATCTTTTAGAGTATCTCTGAATCTAGATGTATATTTATCCTTGATATATTTGATTTAATTGTCCTTTGCGAGCACTGTAAGTAAAGAAACAAGTGTTCCTTAGTTTTCCTTGCATATAAGTGGAGAAGATAAAACGTGAAAGAATGGAATCTAAATTCACCCGTTGAAAACTGTTCTTTTTTCATAAACTTGCAAGCAATTTTCCAACCACAGATTGATTTCCTCTTTTCTCAGCTATACAAGGTGTCCATCCACACCATCTAATCATCTCCTAGGTACACAGTTGGTCACTTTTGCCCTTCCTCTTTCTCTGTGGTTACGGCCAAGAAAGGCAATGTCCTCCCTTCTCTCCTTTTCATCATTCAATGAAAAGCGCCTTCTCTAGTCACTTATTTTCTATGGATCCGCGGTTTAGCAGATAATAGTTCTGGCTGCAACCACCATCACATTGCGCCCTCCCCCCCCCAAAAAAATCACACTTTTTGCAACTCTGGAAGCTCATAAACCTAACACATGCAGAGCGATGCAGCTTAGGAGTGGCTTAATTCAGCAAGCGTGGCATTTCCTTTCCCTCTTTCACTGCAACCTCCTACGGCTGCAAATCCAGGTCAGACATGGCTTCAAACTTGGGGTACAGTTGGAGATGTCAGAAGGTCAAACTTGATTAGTGGCTTGGCAATCACCCGAACCTCCTCATTTAATGGGTTGGATTTTAAGTTCACACACTGCAGAGACTCCATGGAAGCAAGTTTTTCAACAGGAACATCTGTAGGAAGAAGAAACGTAACGTCAAACGCAATTCATCTACCAATGTTTCTTTTAAAAGTGAGAAATTGGTTAATGTTACTAACAGTCAAGATATATATATTCAATGTATTCAAAACATTAATTTGAAATGCATCTGAGGAATGTAATGCAGAGACAAAACTAGTGATATTTTTATATGCAGAAGGCCCCAGGTTCAGCCTTGGACACTTGGACACTGGGAAAGACTCTTACATTACATCAGGGTATATCACTGCCAGTCAGCTATTCAGACCTAGGATCCACCTTTGTCCCCCCAAATAAATATATTGCATATATTTATATGATTGCATATTCTCGTTAAATTTACATCCGTACAGAGTTAGGGCAGGTGCAGCCACCCATGGATAAGAAGGTTATAAACTGGACTTCCAGGGAAGCAATGGCAGATTAAAGACAGCTTTGCTTTTGGCAGAGTTGATGACTGTCACAGAACAAGGCGCGAACAGATGGATTGACACCTCAAAACGTCTCTCCGATAAAGGAGAGGAGCTAGGATCACCCATAAGTGCTCTATATAGTTGCTCCCTGCAAAGAAACCATAAAATAGCAGTCTCTACAGGTTTGTACTATTACCTGATGTTGGGAAAGATTGAAGGCAAAAGCAAAAGGAAATTACAGAGGATGAGATGAGATTTGGGCAAACCCTGGAAGACAGTGAAGAACCAGGGGGCCTGGTGTGCTATGGTCCCTGGTCCAGAGGTGGTATTCTGGCGGTTCGGGCCGGTTCGGGCAAAATGGTAGCGGCGACTGCGGGTGGCCCGCCTACCCGCCCTGACGTAATGCTGTCCTATTTAGCCACGTTTTCGAGGCTGGGCGCATGCACGGTAAGTGTGTGTGAGTAAAGCGCATGCGCGTGTGGCAGTGCGCATGTGTTGTGGTGGCGTGCTCACATTTGCGAAATGGTAGGGAAGGTAAGTAAATACCACCTCTGCCCTGGTCCATGGGATTGCAAACAGTGGAACATGACTTGTGACTGAACAACAACAACAACAAAGGTTTGGAGCATTGGGAGCTGAAGGGCAGTCAACTTTGTTCAAGCTGCAGCTCGGAGCGTTCAAATGAAATTAATTTGTGGGACACTCTTTCAAGAGATTAAAGATGAAGATTTTTTATTTGTTGTTGTTTCTGGTAGCTCTAAATGAATGTGTATTGAATAAGTTCAAATGATGAGGCTTTAAATATTTGTTTATACATAAGAGATAAGATATGGGGCAAAGAAAATTTTTGTTGTGTTTTTTAAAGAAAATAAGCTATTGTGTTAAAAGTAAAGAAGTATGAACCTGATTTACTTCATTAAAGTTCATATATACATGTTGTTATTTCTGGTAACTCTAAATGGAGTTTTGCTGATTAAGATTGAATGAAAAGGCTTTATAATTTGTGTATAGATAAGAGGTAAGATATGCAATGAAGAGATCTTTGTTTGAACCAAAGATGCCTTTTCAAGAGGCAACTGGACTTTCTTTGTTTTTCCTTGAAGACATTTCGCTTCTCATCCAGAAGCTTCTTCAGTTCAGTTGCCTTTTGAAAAAGCACCTTTGGGACAACCATGACCTGGATGACCAAGAATCTCCATAGACACTTAGCTATATTTGGTTGAAATGTTAGAGATGGTGATAAGTTATTGAAATTGTCTTGATGAAAAGGGAAGTAATTTCTTTATCTTTTTTTTTTATTTCTTATTTCTTTGTTGTTCTCTTCACTTTTTAAAAACTTTTTATATTTTTCTTTGTCTTAGTTTTAGCTGTGTATTTTTCAACTTTAATAAAAGTTATTATATATAAAAAGCAGTGGTGAAATCTACTTACCTTCCCTACCGGTTCGGAACTGCTCGCTCTGCGCGCCCACGCTTTTTTGACCGCGCTCCACTTGCGCACAGGCTTTTTCACCCTCTGCGCATTCACAGAACGCTTTGCGCATGCGCAGAGGGTAAAACAAAACAAAATGGTGGCATCCGGGCGGAGCTTTGCGCTGCCGTCGCTACCGGTTCTCCGAACCACCGGCAGGGGGGCGCTACCAGTACGCCCAGACCGGGCCGAACCGGGAGCATTTCACCCCTGATAAAAAGGCTATAAGCTAATTCATGCATCTTGAAGCCTGATGTGAATGCTAACAATGTAAATAAAACTAAGCCAGATTGACTTTTAATTTAATAAAAGGCAGCTTCCTATTTTTCTATTAAACTCACATACAGATAGAAAAAGCATCTCTATTTAAAAAGAATCCCCCAAACCTCAGATACTTTGAATACTTTGAAACAAAAACTTTTAGTTTGAAATAAGTATTTATATGTCTTTATAGCCATGCTATGGACATAAATATTTGTAAGTAATTTTCAGTAGACTGAAAAATGCCTGGTTTTGCCCTGTGATGTCAAAATAAACATTTAAGAAAAAATAAAAAGGCTAGGAGTTTAAATTAAATCAACAAATCCCAATAACAAACATGATGGCCTATTTTAAAGGACTGTTTTAATGTCGGACACGATTTCTTCAATCTCCAGATGAAGCATGTTATTTAGAACATGGCGAACATCCAATGACGAAAACAAAGGGAAATCTTCAATACACTAGGTGCCACATCTGCAGAGACCAAATTTGTTCCTACTGATGAGTTTTTATTCTTATACTCTGTAATAGATTTATTCCCTTTCAGAATGCCAAGGTCTCCAGCATATCCACATTGTCTCAAGTGAAAAACCTACTTAATGGAAAAGCTAATTTTCCTCCCATTTAATAAACATCTTTATGTAAATTCAGTGCTTTTGTCTAGGCTTTATCCAGTGCGGTAGACAATCTGTTCTATAAATCCTAGTTGTTATTACCCTTTCTGAGGATTTTTTTTACACCAAAGAAATGATCTAAATTGAGCTAGTATGTATTAAGCAAAATGAACTTGGTAAGTACCTTGAATGGGTGACTAGATAATAATAGCAATAGCAATAGCAATAGCAATAGCAATAGCAATAGCAATAGCACTTAGACTTATATACCGCTTTACAGTGCTTTACAGCCCTCTCTAAGCGGTTCACAGTGTCAGCATATTGCCCCCAACAATCTGGGTCCTCATTTTACCCACCTCGGAAGGATGGAAGGCTGAGTCAACCTTGAGCCTGGTGAGATTTGAACCGCTGAACTGCTGAACAGTCAGCTGAAGTAGCCTGCAGTACTGCACTCTAACCACTGCGCCACCTCGGCTCTGAATTGTAAACTAGACTAAAGGAAAGAAATAATCGTAGGAAAAAAGCTTATACATTTAAATTATTTATTTTTTAGGATTAACAATTCTTTCCCATCAATTTTCAAGCAATAGACATAATTTGAAATAAAGATACAATACATATTGCTAAAGAAATAAACAAGCATATATCTCAGGCTTAATCCCCAAATGGCACTTGGTAGTAATAATTTTTTGGGATAAGGGGAAAAATAAGTGCCAATTTTCTATTATTGCCTTTTCATTAGTGAGCTAGAGCAATTTTTAGATAAAACACAGGTTTCTAATTATATAATTAAGGGAACATTTCACCATCTCACTATTTTAGACTGTATTGCGATAGACAGTTAATAATGTTTCAATCTGTTTTTTTTTTAAATATATATTTAATGATTTGGGGCTTGCTTTTATGACAAACTGCCTTTATTTCGGAAAGTGACTTAAAACTATAAACTATTGCTGGGTTTCTCTTTCAACATGAAAGAGCAGGTGGGTGGGAACAAAGATCAAAAAGTAAAATTAATAAAATTACTGTTTTGAAGCATGACTATCCTACCCAAGGTCAGCCAAAAGGGTTCTTTGTATCTTTTATGAGATTGCTTGCATATACATTATGCCTACTTGCACATTTATGAGTTTTTCCCTGCTCAGGGATATCACGTAGGAATCCTGCAGTGAGATATGCATGCATCTTCTCCCCCCCCCCCCGAATATCAACATTTTTCAAAAATAGGAACGCTTTTGCTAGGAAATGAGGAGGAATGGGTGAGAATTCTTTATTTTTATTTTTAGGGCAGCCATCGCTGCCCAATTAGAGAAAACCTCCATAGAAAAGTGGGGGGGGGGCAGAGGTGGGTTTCAGCAAGTTCTGACCAGTTCTGGAGAACTGGTAGTGGAAATTTTGAGTAGTTTGGAGAACTGGTAAATACCACCTCTGACTGGCCCCGCCCCCATCTATTCTCTGCCTCCTGAGTCCCAGCTGATCGGGAAGAAATGGGGATTTTGCAGTAACCTTCCCCTGGAGTGGGGAGAGAATGGAGATTTTACAGTATCCTTCCCCTGCCATGCCCACCAAGGCACGCCCACTAAGCCACGCCACACCCACCAAGCCACGCCCACAGAACCAGTAGTAAACATTTTTGAATCCCACCACTGGTTAGCACATTAGGGTTAGTACATTCCAATGACTTTCTGACTTTGCCTAACTAATCCAAGTTCTTTGGAAATATTTCACTTTTTCAGACAAGAATAAAAAACCATATGGGTTATGAAGTCCATGGAAATTCATGCCATACTAGATCTGCCAGTATTTAAGGTGCCAAAATCTGTCTTTCTTGTGTACCTACAAATTAGTTCATTTACTTCTCAAGAAGGTGTGCTTTTAATGTTATTTATTCAATCATAAGTTTTAGAAACAATTTTAAAAATGAATGATTGAATGCCATTCTTTTTATTATGATTTTGTAAGTTATGGAAAGTCTCTGTTGGTTTGTATTCTCTCCTCAGTTCATAAAAGGATATCACTAGAATAAAATTAGGTTGTTTTAGAGGTAAAAATCAATAGCTTTTATTGCTTAATTTAATTTTTAGTCCCCCAATCATTTTCAGTACTGTATGTTCAGTTAATATCTGATTTTATTACAATTTTCTGGAACTCAAGAGAACACTTTTCAAAGCAAATCAAAATGACCCCAAAATGTTGGGATTAATGTTCTGGGATTAATTGTATCAACTGCATCAAAAATAAATAATCTTTATTTGATTTTATAGTCCATAATAATTAATGATTCTTACTTGAATAAATAAAAGTATCTCTATCTCTAAATTACTTGATAAGAAAAGTCAATATAAATAAATTCTGTGATTGCTCTCTGCCACTGCTCTGCCACTATAACCTGGCAGGGGTTAAAGAATTTTTTTCGCACAGGAGAGATTCATATCCAAACTAACAATGTTTAGATGCAGCAAAAAAGAGAAAAGAGAAAAAAAGAGAACCTTCCTGCCGTTTTTTTTTTTTTTAAATTCACCATGCAAACACTTATAATTTAGGGATCTACAAGCACAAATAAATACAATAAATGAGGGGAGTTAAATTTTCTGATACACCTCCCACTGTGCTCCTGCTTCATGGCACTGTAGTATTTATTTATTTTTCATAAACATTAGCAGTACAGTAAAATACAGTTATAGCCATGTAAACAGTCCTAATAGTAAGTGATGGCTATGCTGGAAATTTTATTTCTTTGTTTGTTTGTTTGTTCGTTCGTTTGTTTATTGAGTTATATGACTGCCCATTTTCTGCAGAGGTAGTCCTGTACGTAATTCAAACCCTCTACCAGACACCGAATTTAAATACCCTTGCACTTTAGATGACTAATATATATAGTGCTTTAAGAATTATCCAAATTCTGGTGTTCAGCAGTGTTACAGGAAGATCTCTTTCTCTCTCCCTCTCTATCTCTCCAACCTCTCACATGTGCCTGCCTGCCTGCCTGCCTAATAACGGAACCGAATAACGAAAGAAGTTTCTTGGATGAGAAGTTTTCCAGGAAAAACCCAAGAATGTCCAGTTGCCTTTTGGAAAAGCACCTTTGGGACAACCATGACCTGGATGATTGAGAATTTTCAGACTCTTGGACCTGTGTTTCTCAAATTGGCTTCTTGGAAGATGTGTGGACTTTCGCTCCCAGAATTCCACAGCCAGCAGGGGGAATTTTGGGAGTGAAAGTCCACACAATTTCATGTAGCCAAGGTTGAGAATCACTGTCCTAGACACTGTCCTGTATAACAGACGGTCAGAAAAATCACAGGACAATAGATTACACTGAGAACTTGAATAAATACCACACAAAAAGATAATGGCAAACCACTTCTATCCTGTGGTCAAGAAACTTTCATGGTTGTGTCCATGCAGTGACCATAACTCAAGCTCACCTTGTGATTGACTTCAAGTTACTGGCTTCTAAGAAAACATACATTCTGGATGTTCCTTATTTGTGTAGAGCAGGGGTCCCCAAACCTGGCAACTTTAAGACTTGTGGACTTCAACTCCCAGAATTCTCCAGCCAGCTATGCTTTAGTCTTAAAGTTGCCAAGTTTGAAGACCTCTGGTGTAGAGGCTCCACCCTACAGCTAGCCGACTGTAGCTCTATCTCTCCTCAGTTATCTGTTTTTGAAAAGGGAGAGCTACTTCCTTAGTTTACATAATGGATTCAGGACCAATTGCTGTATAATAATTCTTCTTTAGCTACTGACAGATGCTGTTCCACTCAAGATGCATTATTTCATATTAGCAGAGCAGTCTGTCAGAAGGGAGAATTTTTATGGAAATCGCAGTAAAAACAGCCTGTCATTTAGCAGGTCAGCATAATATTTGCTTAAGGCTACATATCTGCTTTGATTTTTAACGTTGAAGCCTGTATAACAAAGAGAAGTCCTTTCCTTCTCTCTAACCTTTACTGGCTGAAACTTGATAGTCAGAAAAAAGAACTTAGTTCATTACAAAATGCAGTCCTTCTATGAACTTGGGCTGAGTTCCCCCTTTATTCCCACTGAACTTGACAGCTGAGGAGCCAAAAATGCACTATTTTATAGCTTTGGTAGTTGACCCAGATACTGTAGGTAATGAGGATGGTGCAGGCAAATATGCAACAAGGGAAAATCTTTGGGCTTATCAGAGCCCAAGCAGTGTCAGTCCTGGTTGGCAGGGCTAAGCAAAGCTCTGGAGCTGAAAAGCAATATCTGATTTTGGTTGAAAGTCGAACACCTGCTGGGATACTCCAATTCTTGAAAAGGAAGCATATTGTTTATGGTGCACCTGAGCAATGCTACATGTGCACCCAATGTGTGCTCCATCACATTTTCCCTTCCACTCCATATCTCTGCACAACCAAGTTGGTTTTAGTATTAGGATGGGAGATTCCTAGGAAATTCCAGTATTGTAAGTCAAAAAAAATATTTAAAAGAAAGGAATAGAAAATCACCTGCTTATTATGCTCAAGAAATCATAGGGATGTCTCTAGATGGTTTCCAAGAGCCCAATTTGATTGCAAGAAGCCTCTCCCCCGCCACACACACTTTCATGGGGGAAGAATCCTATTTGGAAAAAGGCAGCCGCACGTTGCACTCAGAAGAATGACAACAAACAACTCAGAAATCCCTCTGCCAACTGATCAACATTCTTGCAACTAATTAATTTGGCCTAATGGGCTTTTCATTCTGCATTGTTTATCTCAGCAAACATCCATTATATCAGGAGAATGAAAAGGATGAATATTTTTGCTTTGAGGTACTTTTTTTTTTTAGCTAAACAATGCAAGTCCAGAAAATAGGAGTGTATTGATAGCACTTTTCCAGAAAATGTAACTTAAAAGTTGGCACTACTAATAAACCATAGCATTGAATAAATGCTATGTGGGGTGGGGTGGGGTGGGGTGGGGTGGGGAAGAGAAGAGAAGAGAAGAGAAGAGAAGAGAAGAGAAGAGAAGAGAAGAGAAGAGAAGAGAAGAGAAGAGAAGAGAAGAGAAGAGAAGAGAAGAGAAGAGAAGAGAAGGGATTTAGCTAAGTGTCATTAGACACACAAGGAATTTATCTCCAGTGCAGAAGCTCTCAGTGTATATACAAAACAAAATAATAATAATAAAAATGATGATGATGATGATACCAATAAGAGAAGGTAGTAGAAAAGATGAGAAGAAATGCATGCATTGTCTGCTATTAAATGTGTAAACCAGTTCTTTCTAAAGAGAAAACTCGAAGCATTTTGACTGCAGGGCTATTTGATTTCTCTCATAGCTATTATTTTATGTCCCTACAAGATATTTTCCCTCAGTCTTCCTGCCCTCCCCATCTCATCTGTCTCTTGTTAGCTTTTGAATTCTTAGAAGCAGTCTCATCTGGAACAGGCAGCTACAAATACAATTTGCAGCATTTCTTTTGTAATTTAAATGCTCTTTCCTTGATACCTGCCTTAGATTTGCTTTCTTCCTCACAGCTGCTTTGATTAAATGAGGATTTTAAGGGGTTCGGGGAATAATTACTATGTTAGAAACCAGTGAAACAGAAGAAATGCACTTATACATAGTTTTGAGATTGCAATATTTTGTCAACTCAACGCGCGTAGGCGAGTTTTCATGAATCAAACACTACCTGTTTCTCTGTAAAAAAAAAATGTTAATGGGAAATCATGAAAATAGACAGGCACTGAATAAAGATGTTCCTCTAAAACGGAGAAGGCACATAAAAATGTAAAGGGCATGGAATAAGGGCTGCGTTGAAACCAGCCCTGCCTCCTTGAAATTGGATGAACTAATGATCACTTTGCAAATGTTGTCTATTAAGATGGCTTATGGAAAAGATGCTCTTCATCATGTTCTTGTCTGTACTTGTCTTCAGTAATGATTACCTGTCCGTCTCTGGCATTGTATGCAAATAAATGTGCAAAACTGCAATTGACGTAAGAGGAAAATTCTGCATGGAAAACCAGGTAATTCTAAGGGCAGAAAGTCATCTCGAAGATGAGTCTGAAGATCAGTCATGAGAAATTCCACTCCCAGATAATGCTCAATCTTTCTCAATGGGATTTTCCCCCCTAGTTGAAAGCAGTGCAATTCTACCCAAAATGTAATAGTCTATTTTCCACAGCAAATGGTCCTCCGACTGTATTACAGTTTTATTGTATTTTGGGTTCTTTTTCAATTGTGGTGTATAAAAGACGTTCTCTTTTTTGCCGTGTTTTGTTTAATGGGCTCTGTTCAGTTTTTTTTCTCAACTTTGGCAACATTAAGACATGTGGACTTAAACTCCCAAAATTCCCCTGGCTGGGGAGTAGAATAGAATAGAATAGAATTCTTTATTGGCCAAGTGTGATTGGACACACAAGGAATTTGTCTTTGGTGCATATGCTCTCAGTGTACATAAAAAGACAAGATACATTCGTCAAGAATCATAAAATACAACACCTAATGATGGTCATAGGGTACAAATAAGCAATCAGGAAACAATCAGTATCAATATAAATCGTAAGGATACAAGCAACAAGTTACAGTCCTGCAGCCATAAGTGGGAGGAGATGGGTGATAGGAACAATAAGAAGACTGATAGTAATATTAATGCAGCCTTAGTGAATAGTTTGACAGTTGTGATGGTATTATTGTTTTAGAAGAGTGATGGCGTTAAGAAAAAAAC
>QLTV01004226.1:146451-179779 GCA_003457575.1 Thermophis baileyi
GGTTCGTCCGAACCGGTCCGAATCGGCAGCAGCCCACCACTGCTCTGAGCTCAGGAAATACGGGGAGTATCAGTACAGGCATTCTTGACATACAGAAACAAAGTGGCTCCAGAAATATGAAAGCTCCAGATTCAGTCTCACTCTCTAGAATAGGTCAAACTCAATTTCATTGAGGGCCGCATTAGGGTTGTGTTTGACCTCAGGGGGCTGGGGTGGGCATGGCCAGCTCGACGTCACTCGTGTTGGGGGTGCCTGTCGTGGCCCTAGCGCTATGCCAGCAAAAACGGGCTCCCAAGCTCCGTTTTTGGCTGCAGCGGCCTCTTGCAACCCTTTGCCAGTGAAAACTGAGCTCGGGAAGGCCACACACAGCCCTCCCAAGCTCTGTTTTTGCTGGCAGAGGCACCGCAGGCCAGTCCTTTGCTGTTTCCAAGGCGGCCCTGCGGGCCAGATCTAAGCACCTGGCAGGCCGGATCTTTGAGTTTGACACCCCTGCTCTAGAAATTCAACCAGGAAAAAAAATCCCTTCCTGCCTTTTTAGAATCAGCTCTGCAATCAAGCTTCTATGCCTGTCAGACTGTTCTTCTGCATTACTGGACCTGTGGCATTTTTTTCATATACCGTACTAATAAAATATTTGCTACTAATAAAATATTTGCTATGTATTACTCTCTATAACACATATAGAGAGTGTTAAAAATAAACAGAATGCCTCAAAATAGTTTCCTCATATCTGCTCGTGTGTAATCCATTACTCATTTTGGGGGGGAAATGAAGCAGCATCACAGTAGGACAGCAAAATCCATCTTGCAATATGAGAACAAGAAAAAGCAGCGGATGGTTCAAATCACAATGGGGTTCTTGGAAAAAGCTGGAGTATTAATTATTTTGAGCTGTTGTATTTTAATAGAACTGGCAATTGCAATAGAAATCATGACTGTAAGGTAGAAAATAATGCTGCTGTTTACCATTAGTAAACAAAATTGGAGAGGATTTCTATCAAAACTTTGCCTCTAGGATACTTGATTTTTCCACACAGATTAACTTTATTAGCATTTACAAAGACTGAATTTGTAACCTGATCAAAATTCAATAGAAGCATTTCAGTTAATTAAAAAAAAAAGAATACTTAAAGCTTTTTCACTCAGGGCTTCATACACATTCTCAACAGCCCTTACAAAACCACAAATGATACTAATCCTGGTTGACACAATTCTACAGAGGAATTATTGAGTCTGTCATTTGTACTTCTATAACTGTCTGGTTTGGCACAGCAACCCAACAGGACAGGTACAGACTTCAATGGATAGTTAGGACTGTAGGGAAAAAAAACAATTGCCAACCAGCCTGTCTTCCACTGAGGATCTAGATACTGCCAGAACCAGAAAGAGGGCTGAGAAAATATTTACAGACCCCTCACATCCTGGACATAAATTGTTTCAACTCCTCTCCTCAGGATGGCGCTACAAGGCATTACATGCCAAAACAACCACTGGTAGATACAGAGACAGTTTTTTCCCTCATGCCATCACTCTGCTGAACACTTAATTCCCACAGCACTGTCTTATGCCTAAGGATATTTACCCACGTAGTATGGCTGTTTTATCCTTCTCCTCTGTTCTACTGCCTTCTCTTATTGGTATCACTATTATGAGTATTATTACTTTAATATTATGATTATTATTACTTGGTTATTTTGCATGTATACTGAGAGCTTCTGCACCAGAGACAAATTCCTTGTGTGTCCAATCATACTTGGCCAATAAAGAATATTATTCTATTCTATTCTATTCTATTCTATTCTATTCTATTCTATTCTATTCTATTCTATTCTATTCTATTCTATTTCTATCTCTATTACTATTCCTTTTTTGATTTTCTATTCTATTCTATTCCTATTCCTATTCCTATTCCTATTCCTATTCCTATTCCTATTCCTATTCCTATTCCTATTCCTACCCTATTCTTGCCTCCAGACAATAAAAAAAAGTCAAGAGAAGCTAAAAAGAAAGCTCTAGGAGTTTCTTGTCTCGTGGTTTTCAAAACACTGGGAAAGTTGACTGCAACATTTCTACAAACTATGACGTTTCTAAGTTTAAAATGATACATAAGATGGTTAATATGTGAAAAAAATTGGTCATGAATAATAACATAAATGAAGACATGGACATGAGAAAGTTAGAGATGCTTGTCCCAGTTTTTTATAAACCAGGAACATACCAAATAAAAAGTCAAAAGAAACAGAATTGCTGGAAATGAAAATATTTCTGATTCACACAATAGTATTATTAAGACATATTTCATGAGGCAAAATAGATATAGTTCCCTCCCCTATTTCACCCATCTCTCTCATTTTTTATCTGGGGAAAAAAAGTATTTAATCCAGTTAAGTAAAAAGTTCACAATATCCTTACTTCCTCATTTAATAACAAAGTTTATGTTTTTTAATATTAAAATTTGATTAATAGGTACACATTAAAAGATGCTACAGTCATAGAGTTTAATATAAAACAAGTATAGTTATTTGTTCAAATAATTGTTATTTTTTTCACTGTTACAGACCAAACGTATTTTTTGAGCCACCAAGTTACAATAATTCCATAGAATATTTTTCTGGTTTATTAGACACCTTAGGTAGCATTTTAAAAGGTCTGGCTGTCAATTTTGTTATGCTGGAAGTATATAATGATGTTGGGAATGCTTGACATATAATATAGGCCTGTACAGCTATTGTTCATTTTGGTTACATAGCCATAAGTTTGTCAATATAGATTTGGGAAGAAGAATAGGGTTAAAGCCATAACTTGATTTACTTATGTATAACGCAAAAATTGACCCATAGTAATTTTGTGATTAAGGTTTAAAGCTAGAGAGAAAAATGACTTGACTTTGTAGGCTTAAAAATATGTTCTTTCCTTTTAGCTTTTCTTTATATTCTTTTTCTTTTGTATGTTAAAGCAAATAAATGAAGAAACATTTAAAAAGAACTAACCTCCATTCCAGTTCTGGGGAAATTAATCAGTGCCTATTAAGCAGGCATATTTAGCTATCAAAAATACAGAAATCAAATCCTTTTTTTGGTATAGTATAGTTAATAGAATATGCCTTTTTTTCAGCTTCTGTTCCTTGTTAAAAGGAACAGCTCGTATTAACTTAAAATGAAATCTAACATTATTTTTTTAGAAAATACTGCTTGACTAAGTGCCATTACAATAGCAACAAGATAAGCATTTCCAAAATAGATCGCATTTTGTGAAATATTGGCAAGGGACTGCAAATTTATCAGGGAGCTATTTATAAGAACGGCAGTCGGTCATTCATTAAAAAAAAATTAAAATATGGGAAAGATAACTCAGAACCTGTTTTTTCCTTGCTTACAAATTCAAAAAGACTTTTCTATTCAATGATTCTGCCAATTTTCTTGGAATATATGCATTTTAAAATTTAGGCTTTCATTTAGAAAATAATAGGCAGTGATGTTCATTCAGCTTGTGTGATGCCTGTATGTTTGTACTGAATGCAATACTGGAGCTGCTGCTGAATATCAATATAAATGCGCGCACGCACACACAGACACACACAGACACACACACACCAAATAAATATCTCTATGCCTAAAATCAACAGGGCACTGCCAATGTAAATACTGAACTTTGCCACCACGCACTACAGTATAAATTAGTAACTGATATTTCTTTGAAAGATGGTTATGCACTATTTGGAAATGTAAATACATTACTCATTTGCATTTAGATGTGTTTTCTGTCTGAAAACTATTTCTTAAGTGTGACATGGTACAATTGTGAAACAACGGATGGAATTTTGCTGCAAATCACCAGGCAACCAAGGAATCAGATCAGCGGTGGGTTGCTCCCGGTTCGGCCCGGTTCTGCGAACCGGTAGCGGTGGCGGGAGGCTCCGCCCACCCGCCCAGGACACTTCTATACAGAAGTGTCGCGCATGCGCGCAAGCGTGCGCACAAACCAGTAGCAATGGGTTTTAGAACCCACTACTGAATCAGATTAAGCTTTGATGCAATTAATCATCCAAGATATGTACGTTGTCTATATGCATAAATAAAACAAACAAAATAACTTATATTACCGGATGTTTTTATAGAGGTGAATCCTCTATACAAAGAAGAAGCATGGTTAGTTTATACTTCATCATAACAGCTCGGTCTGTAACTGCGGTTCTGAATATGAAATGATTTGTCCTTTAGTTGGTTTTGAATTGTCTGGGAGGAATTCAAACTATCATCTGTTTTTAATTTAAGAGGCTATTTTTCTCTTCCAAGAGCCAGAATTCTTGATTTCTTTTATCTTTTAGTAATTACAACCTTTAAATTATTTTACAATTCATGTTATTCTTCTTCCTGAGCCTTTAATCACATCCCAGATGGGGAATTGAGGCTACATTCACTCAGTGCTCTAAAAGAAAAAATGTGTTCAGGTGAACTTTGGTTTAGCATAATGTGTAAATCCAGGTATAAAGATGATTTAGTGTGACACATTAACAAAGCCTGTTAAGATCATGAGGGATCTTTGGATTTATCCAGATATATTGGGCTTTCTGTTGTTACCCATCACAGATTTTTGCACAATTGCAGATTGAGTATAAACTAACCATGCTTCTTCTTTGTATCCCGGATTGTGATAAATCAGGTGTCAAACCCGCAGGCCAGATGCGTCACGCACAGGCCACCCCACCCCAGCTCCGTGAAGGAAAAAACGTGGCGAAATGTCACGTGATGGCAACATGACGCAGTGAGTTTGACACCCATGTGATAAATGAAAACAAGCAGACTAGAACTGTTACAAGTGAATAGTGACATACAAAAGATGTCATTAACATATTAAAGCTGTGCAGTGCTTCCGATTTGATCTCCAGAAAGTGCTTTGGCCACCGCAGGAACTCAAATGTAACATCTACATGCAACACTTTACAGCAGCTGTGGGCCTGCTTTTGCAGTTGCAGAAAAAGATGCAGCTGCTTTAAGGTGGTACAAATAGATGCTACTTTTGTGTCCTTTGAAGTACTTACTCTTGGGAGACCAAATTTGAAGCACCACATAGCCCTAGAGCACATATTGCAAGAAAAGGCAAAGACCGATCAATTGGAGTTGTAATAAAGAGTTTCATTTCCACCTTATTGATGGCAGGATTCAGTGGCGGTCCTAATTAAAATAAAAGCCAAAGTAAAGTTCAGTATTTAGTTTCACAGCCATTTTGCCTAACCCAATGCAAGATTGATGATCAGTCTTCCCACCAATTCTTGGAACTGGGAGAGACAAAGCAGGATGGCCCCCTGATCTGTCATCCCATGCCCTCCCCCCCAATTTTATTTGTTTGTCTGGAAAAGAAATCAGAGACATGACTGACAGCAATTTTGGATTGTGCTGATTTAGCACGGAATCTCTTGGTCAGTGATCTCTCTGGTGCAAGGAACGGCAATGAATATCACCAACTCAGATTCTCTTCCCTGCTTGAGAACATCAGAAACTTTCCATAGTAGCATGCTTGAGTAACACCAAGTTTTGGGGTTTTGTAGCTACAGCCTTAAATGTGTCAGAAGTACGGTGTTGGGGAAGACCGATGAAAACACAGAAACAGATCATGAATGCATCAATTGAGAAGTTTCACTCCAGTCACAAATGAACAGGCTCAAATAAACGTATCCTAGAGACACAGGTGAATACCTGCGAGAAGTGAGAGAATATTAGGTGAACATTCTTTGAGAAGTCCATAAAGTTGGCAAAAGTTAAAGAGGAGGAAAGGATGGTGTGCAGCAAGGAGGATGAGCTCCATTATGACAGTAATGAATGCACCACTGAGAGAGCTGAAAGGTCAAGTTGAAGACAGACCATCTTGGAGAAAATCTATGTGGTCGCTAAGGAATGGCATTGACCTGAGAACACTCCATCACTCAATCCATTTCACCTTTGATTGCTTCTCAAATCTTCCTTTTCTATTTACTGTACTGGCTTCTAAGGTTATGTTTTTCCCCAGTGTGGTCTGCAGCACATTTAGGTAATTGTTCCGTGACTCCATTTCCCTTTGATAGTTTGAATTATCATCATTAGGGCAGATACTGTACTTTCTACATTTGTTTTTATTTTCTTGGATTTTTCTTTCTATCCGGTACATATTGTACTTGATTTTAGCTTCATGCTTCTTACTAGTTCAAAACACTTTATGCATGGTCTGAAATGAATAATAGCTGAGACATTGATCAGTGTGGGTTGGCTTTTCTCAGACACTAGTGAGTATCTGGCAATGTGTTTTTTATGAGGGCTTGTAAGAAAGGTAGGAAAGGTTTTGCTCTTTTCCCACTGTGACTCTTATTGATTCAGGTGCTGCAGGAACTAAACTAAATCGTAATTCCAAAGCAGAAACATCTAATTGACCCATCTTACCTATGCATTTGGATTCTCTGCAGCTGTCATTAAAACATTTATGTTGAGTTCATCTGTAAGCAATTTGCATTGTTATCAATAGCAATGGTGATCCTATAGCTGTGCCATCCCTCTTTTTCTAGATCCTGCCATCATATGGGGGGGGGGATGTTATTCACCTGAAAATGGCCAATGAAGTGGAAAAATTCAAAGAATTCATGAAGAATATACTGGTGATAAAAAGTTGTGAATATGGAACAGATCATTATTTAGCAGGTTTTGAAACATTTTGCATGAATATGGAGTTGAAGATGGGTCGCTGAATGTGATAAATGATGAAAATGAATCATACAAAAGAATCAAAGGGATGCTTCAGACTGAGGTAAGGATTTGAGATGCCTCTTGGTTATTTAACAGAATATCAGAGTTGAAAGGAACTTTGGAGATCTTCTAGTCCAACCCCCTGCTCAAACAGGAGACCTGATACCATTCCAGACAAGTGGCTGGCCAGTCTCTTCTTGAAAGCGTCCAGTGATGGAGCACCCACAACTGGATTCCTGGATTTAGCGTATTTATTGATAAATATATCAGGGAACGCGTGTGGTGATGGTAGAAATGGGGTCATAGGTCAATGTGTTCTTGGCTGAGAACCAAAATGATTTGCAATGATAGAGTGGTAAAGGATGGGCTTGAAGCACGTTTTCTGAATTTGACTGGGAAAATGGGAGTTTTGCAAGATATATGTAAATACTGAAAAAATTAAGCAAGCAGATGAATTTGTGAATTTCGTGAAACAGTTTCTAAAGATAGGCTAAGAGATGGAAATTTTTTTAAGATATGTAAATACTGGTGAAAGGGTCAGAGTCCCAAAGCATATACAGAGTGCAACCTAGCTCAACTTTTGATTCTCTAACTTTTGATTCCCTGTCAAGCTGTAACTAGATGTGCCAACTGCAAAGATAAGAACTCCAGGCTGACTGCCAAAGTCAGGCTAGTGAAGTAATTTTTTTTTTTTAATCTTGCTTGCAGTATGTGAATGCTGTAAACCTTGAAATATGTTTTCTCAGCAAATTAATGTGAGAAACTCTAAAATGTATTTCTTTTAAGGTCTCTTTATTTTCTGAAGCACTGAGAAAAGAATCACGAGTTTTGCCTGAATTAATTGTTTCCAACACTATGACGATTTATGCAAGTAACATGTGTGGGCTATAAAAAGGAAAAGTTTTAGTTAGCGCGCGCGCCTGTTTTTCTCTCTGCCTGCTGTTAAGGTGGGAGACAAAAAAGGGTCGTCCAATTTTGCTTTCTGCAGAAATAAAAACTGATTATCAGTAGCCTCATGTTCAGAGTTTCATTGGATTTATCAGATTCTCAGCTGCATTCGGTGAAAAACCTTACACTGGTAAAAACTGGGGTGTGATGCTAGTTCGCCTCCTCGTGGTGCACCTGGATAGCACGGTAGTGTGAACTAAATGACTAGCAACAACTGGCAGCCAGACTACTTTGAAGAATTGGCAGTTAACGACAGTTGGCAGCTAGACATCTTTGTAGAACTCCTGGCTCTCTAAATACATGGCAACGGATAAACAAAACGGGCTTAACAGGACATATTGAGGCTGGTTTCCAGCGAGGCTTAAAAACCACAACTGTGTTCATCGACCGAAGTGGGGTCTTGTCTCCACCCCTCAGTGTGACTGTGGTGCTCCTCGACAAAATATCCATCACATTGTGTCCGAATGTCCATCAAGAGCTTACACCGGCCCAATGTCTGATTTTTTTCAACATAGACCACCCTGTCCTTGAATGGCTGGGTGGACTGGACATTAACATTTGAACTACTATAAGTCCATGTATTTGCCATACGCTAAATAAATAAATAAACTGGTAAAAACTTAGCAGGTAATACCGTGTTTCCCCGAAAATAAGACCCTGTCTTATATTTTTTTGAACCCTGAAATAAGCGCTTGGCCTTATTGCCATGCACTCAAAAGCCCGATTGGGCTTATTATCAGGGGATGTCTTATTTTGGGAGAAACAGGGTATGTGGTTTACCACAAGAAATGCATGTTTGTTGAAAGAAACAAAAATGGCTACGTGGAAGAATGCGCTTTTACCGGTTTCATTATATCGGCAAAGAAATGAAGGCGAGACATACTTTGCTTTCCTGAACTATAAATCAAATTGGACAATGCACTAGAGAAGTAGTAGAGATCAACCCTAATGGGGACAAATTTCAACCAGATCATAATAAAGATATTTCAAAGGACCCCCACAAAAAAAAAAAATCAATGCTGTGCTTTTTATGTACTTTCTTGCTGTGAAAGCAGGACAGTGTAGGAAAGATAATAGATGCTTTTGAATTATGCAAGCCGAAACTCAGATATTTTGGACACCTGATGTGAAGGGATAATGGACTTGAAAAATGAATATATTTGGTAAGATAAAGGGAAATAGAAGCCATCTGCACAAGGCAACTGACAGGATCAAAGAGATTACTGGGATATCCTGGGAAGAGATATGACTTATTGCTAAAGATAAGGAGGAGGGTGGCCTTTCATTCATCAGTCACCAACTGAGCCTGACTCAGTAGCAGCTAATAAATAATTATTAAGTATTTATTTCTGTTGAAAATCTCCAACCTCACATCTAAACAAATTGAAAACCTACTATTATATGGAATTTAAAACATTCTTTTTTTAAAAAAAATACAAAATTTATACACTTGGTTTGAAATATGGCACATTATCAGGGTATTAAGAGCATCTAAAAGACTAATCTGAAGTGCAGTCAAGTCAAAGTAAATAACTAGCTTTGTAACACCACTGAGATAAAAGTGGTAAATAGCTTCTAGTAACAATGCAGGGAGAAACTGAAAATGACATATTGTATACAGGGAGAATCCTTTCTGAAAATGATTCTTTACTGACTTTGATTTCTTTTCAATGGAACTAGTATTCTATATCTTCTGTCCTTTTAAAGCAAGAGCAAACATTTTCCCAAATTACTAGGAAAATATAGCACAATACAAATTCTTAGCATTATCCAGTCTTCTCTTTTTCCTGAAGCAGAACATTAGGTTTCTTATATTTCTAAATACAATTTTCAAGCACAAATAGAAAGATGTGTAAGATGTTCCCTATGTAGAGGTCTTCATCAAGATGTGGAGGTTCCGTCTTTATAAAAATATGTCTTCTTTCCTATCTCCAAATTAACTACTACTATTCCCCCCCCCAATCCCAATTAATTTGATCATCTGGCTTGACTAGAATTATGCTGGCTTCTGGTGATATCTCACCTTAGATCAGTGGTTCTCAACCTTTCTAATGCCGCAACCCCCCCATGACCCCCCACCCGCCGTGACCCCCTCCCCATGCGGGATGAGGTGACAAAGGGGGGGTGGCACCAGGAGGGAAATGCTCCCAGTTCGGGCTTGCCTGCGGGTCGTCGGACAGCTGATAGCGTGGAAGCAGGAGACTTCGCCCGGACGCCACCATTTGGGTTCTTTTACCCGCTGTGCATGCGCAAAGTGTTCTGCGCATGCGCAGAGGGTAAAAGAACCCAAATGGCGGCGTCTGGGCGGGTGGGCGAAGTCTCCCGCTTCTGTCGCTACCGGCTATCCGGCGACCCGCAGGCACGGCCGAACCAGGAGCATTTCATCCCTGCAGTGATGGTGGAATCAAGATGGCGGGCTAACGCACGCGGCGACCCCTGTGAAATGGTCGTTCGACCCCCAAAGGGGTCGCGACCCACAGGTTGAGAACCGCTGCCTTAGATATCACCTGTTTAAGCCTCCTATCCTACTTGTTCTTTGTATTGTCCTGTTAAATGGCTTCACTCTTGACAGTACAACCTACTGAGTCTGAAATTGTTTCTAAGATTGCATGCGTACATCTCTCTTATTTTCTTTAAAACCCACCTTCCGAATTCAATTTCTCCACAGTCTTCAACATAAGGCTTATCAAAACTATGCCACTCTGAAACTGAACTTAAAGAAATGAAGCCAAACATTAAGACAGACATAATGCAAGGAATCAAAAATACTCATTTACATCTGAACAAGTGTACTTAACTCACTACTTTGATTCTGGAGAAAAAAATAGAAAGCCCCAATGTAGAATGTATTCTTGGCATCATCTTGATACAGGTTTTAATACTGAAAGCTGCTTTTTTCTGAGGTGCAGAGTAAAAGCAACATTTGGGGTTGTGAGAGGAATGCTTGTATGTTTCACTGTTAAACCAATGTAGTTGTTGTTGAAAGACAGGCAACCTATAAGCGGTATAAATAATAAATTAATAAATTTGAGATTGTTAACTCCTTATGGAGCCGTCTTTAGAATCTTTTTGTAAAGCACATGCGCATTCGAGTGACCAGAAAAATAATATATAGTATAGTAATATAGTTAGTACATACAAATTGAAGACATTAGATTGGATCCTTAACTATAGTTAAAAGTAGAAATTGAGTCATGTTGATTTCAATAGGACTCCTCTAAAATGATTTGTCCAGCCACTCTGACCTAAAAGTACCTATAAAATTTCCACAGATCTGCAATATTCCTATAAAATTCCAATAAAAATACTTTAACTATAAAAAGTTAGGCACTGCCTCTTAAAATAATATTTACTGAATCAAATGAATATGAGTATTCTGAACTTCAAGTATTGAACCAAACTCACTAGTGCACAGTAGTCTGGATAACATGCTGTTTGTTTGGACTCTAATGAGGTTGCCATCTTTAAAAAGGTAATTTCAGTGAAAATAATTGCTGAGATCAATGTCAGCACAGCAGGTTACCAACAATTTAATAGTTAACCAGAAAGGCTGTGATCCATTGAGTCATTGTTTCAGAGATATTTCCTTACCTAAACAGAGAAACAAAATAAACTAGTGGGAAAGGAGATACTTCTGATTTCCTGCTGGCTTCCCCATTGAGTTTCCTTGTGAGAAGCTGGTAGGGAACATCCTCCTCCTCCTTGGTGGATTCACATAACTAATCATTACTTGGCTGGGTGGAGAGGGAACAAAAAGAGCTATGGACCATGAGGAAAACTGCATTCCCACTCCCCATCCCAGCATCTTCCCAAGGGTCCTCTCCTTCCAGGAAGTACGAGAGCTCTTCCATCAACTGCTGGCTCCTTCCAGCCAGACCAATCATGCTAGCTCCCTCATCTTTCTCTCAGAGTCCACTGTTGTTGTTTGAAATTTCAGCTTTGGTTCTAAAGCAGCCAATTGCTACTTATCCAATGGACCTTACGGCCAGCCACTTGGTGCAACAGTGACAGCAGCAATGACTTCTGACTTCCTGCAGGCTTCCTCATTGACTTAGCTTGTGGAAAGCTGGCAGGAGTCATTGGAAATCACTCCTCCTCTTTCTTGACAGAATTGCCTGTCACTTTGCTGTGGGGAGGGGAAACAAAGAGAGCTGCTGACTACAAGGAAAGCTGCATCCTTGTTTTCCATCCTGGTGTGTCCCCAAAGTCCCCACCCTTCAAGGAGGAAGAAGATCTACCCATCAACTCCTAGCATCTCTCAGCCAACTCTACTTCGCCAGCAGGCTTCCAAGTCATCCACTCATACTTCCCTTGCTGCCCAACACCATTAAAAAGTTTTCAAATCTCAGCCTCAGTTCCAAAGCAGCCAGTTGCTGCTCACCTGTCAGGACTTGGCCCAGAGAATTGGCTGCAAGGACCAGAGGAGATAAGAAAAGAGGCAGGGATAAACTCCTCCCATCTTCCCTTGTACCACTCATTGTTTCAATCTCATTGGAATATTGGGTCCCAGATTTTGTTTTGTTTTAAGTTGGCTCATTTGAAGTTCATAGATTCTGTTAGAAATTCTGTTTATATACAGCACCACACAGAGCAAACAAAGAGTACAGTCATCATGTGCTTTACTGCTCAACTACCGGTATATAACTGTAACAGGAAACAGAAAACTCTACTCAGAACAAAAGAATATAGAGTATATACCATAGATCCAAACTTGTAAATACTGCCATCTACTGGCTGAGTACTACTGTAGTTATTGCATTGAAATACATTCCAACAATGAATTTCAACACTGTCACTCAACAACTACTCCTTATATTAGTCCCATTTCGGATTTCAGTTCTATACATCTGTTTCTTACAAGCAGTTTTGTCAAATCATCTGCAATCATGTTATTAGTTTCATAATACATAACCACAATTACATTTTATTCAACCCAATCATGAATGTAATGATATCTGACATCAATATGCTTTGTTCTTGCATTGATCTTCTCATTGGTAGCAAGCTTGATACATCCTCATCTAAGACTGTAGGCTGGGACATTGGCTCTCCAAGATCTTCAAGCAATTGACGTAACCACACAGCTTGTTGACTGGCATAGGCAGCAACAATGTATAAGACAAAGTAGAAGACAAAGCTACTCTGTAGAAGACAAAGCTACTGAGGTCTAATTCTTGCTGGACCAAGTTATAGGACTGTTTCCTAATTTGAACAAGTAACCACTTGTGGATTTACAAGTACTTAGGTCACCTGCCCCATCCACATATCCTATCAGGTTCAAATCACCAACTGCACTGCCTTGTTTTGTGAGCTTCTTCACTGCCAAAAGATTAGTTTCAAGAGCGGGAACATACAGGACATTTTTCACAATTATCTTTCTGGTGACACTCTGGGAAACAGGACAGTAAAGAAAGTCATATCCTATTCCTTTTGATTTCATTATTTGCCCATTAGCTGTGGTGATTTTTTTTTTCTGTTTTACTCTGGTGAGTAAAGAAATCTGTCATGTGACTTGTAGCTCCTGAATCAACATACCATGCTTGCAAAGATGAGGTGCAATTTTTGGATTGAAAAGCATGCTCATTATCTGAAGTAAAATCAGTTTCTTCCTTCACACTTTTGGCCTTTTGTAATTTATGTAGTCTGTTTTTCCATTCTAGCTTTCCAGATTCTGCAATTTTCTTTTAAATGGCTCTTTTTCTTGCACACAAAGCATTCACTTGTTTTTGGCTACGTGTAACTGTTTTTATTCCTATTTTCCGTCTTTAAAGCAGACTCTGCTACAGAGGCACTATCACTATTAATGCTTTCTGTTTTATGCTTATATTCATCTACAAGCTTGCCCTTAACATATTCCAAAGTCAGCTCATCATCTGGACGTGCATCAAGCACAGTGACAAGGGTAAACCACTAAGTAATTTTCTGGTAAACCACTAAATAATAGTGCTGTGACATGAAAATCTTTTATTTCTTCTCCTATACTTCTCAGGTGTTCAACCATTTCCAAGGTGTGCCTTGTGTAATCATGCATATGCTGGCCTTTCATCAGCTTAGTTTGGTGTAACTTTCTAATCAAATACAGTTTATCACAGAGATTAGCTCTTTCATGCACCTTTTGTAATCCTTCCCACGTTTTTTTAGCACTTTCACATTTACATATATAGTATGTATGATTTGATCATCTTCTATACCAGGGGTGTCAAACTCAATTTCATTGAGGGCCACATCAGGGCTGCGGTTGACCTCGGGGGGCCGGGCAGGCGTGGCTGACTGGGTGGGCGTGGCCAGCTTGACGCCACTCCCAAAACTGCTGGCATGTTTCCTCTTTGCATTGGATAGACCGGGCCGAAGCCACGCTGGCCCGATGTTTCCTCTTTGCAATGGGTAGACCGGGCCGAAGCCACGCTGGCCCTATGTTTCCTCTTTGCTTTGGGTAGACAGGGCTGAAGCGATGCGGGCCGACCCCTTACATTTTCTAGGACGGCCCCACGGGCCGGATCCAACCACATCACAGGCTGGATCCGGCCCGCGGGCCTCGAGTTTGACACCCCTGTTCTATACTAAGAGAGATTGTGCTCTGAGTTTTCTGGTCTTTGTCCACTCATCTGAAGGTTGTTATGGCCTAGTTTAATTTATACAGTTCCATGTACCTTCTCTTATTAGCAGCATTTTCATCTTGAATTTTCAAGACTGGTAGTTCTGGTTTGTCAGATTTGCAATTGAAATCTTTGTTGCAGCTGTGTCATGGGCTATTTTCTTTTATTCTGTTGCAGTCCTCTTTCTGTTGTTGTATCTTGCTCTTGTTTGCTGTAGCTCAGGGTGTCAAACTCAATTACACTGAGGGCCAGATCAGGGTTGTGTTTGACCTCGGGGGGGGCAGGGGGGCATGGCGAGTTTGATGTCGGGGCGCCTGTGGTGGCCTGAGCAGTCTGCCAGCGAAAACAGGCTCCCGAGCTCCATTTTTGGCTGTGACGGCTTCCTGCAACCCTCTGCCAGTGAAAATCGAGCTTGGGGGGGTGCATGCGGCCCTCACGAGCTCCATTTTTGGCTGCGACAGCCTCCTGCAACCCTCTGCCAGTGAAAATGGAGCTCGGGGGGGGGCCGCATGTGGCCCTCATCAGCTCCATTTTTGGCTGCAACGGTCTCCTGCAATCCTCTGCCAGCTCCATTTTCACTGGCAGAGGCACCGCAGGCCAGTCATTTGCTGTTTCCAGGGTGGCCCCGTGGGCCAGATCTAAGCACCCCAGAGGCCGGATCCGGCCTGCGGGCCTTGAGTTTGACACCCCTGTTATAGCTGGCTATGACTGGGCTGTTTATGCTGCTGCTCCATGCTTGGATGCAGTCTCTGGGCCCATAACCTGTTAAAAATTCTGTTTATATAAAGCACCACACAAAGCACACAAAGCAAACGAAGAGTACAGTCACCATGTGCTTTACTACTCAACTATATAATTGTAACAGGAAACAAGAAACTCTACTCAGAACAAAAGAACATAGAGTATATACCATAGAACCAAACTTGTAAATACTGCCATTAATGGCTGAATATTACTGTAGTTGTTGCATAGAAATATATTCCAACAATGAATTCCAACAGATTAAAAAAAAATTGCCCTATGACGCACTGCTGTGTCCAAAAGTTACAATTTTGAAGGTTACAATCGGACAAACACTGAGATTTTTAGTGGTATATACTGTAGATAGATCTGAATTAGGAGAGGATAACTACACTTAACTTGGTCATCTTCAAATAAAGTAGTTAAAATATTTGAAGAGAACATGATCAGAGAGAATACTAATATACATTTTATAAATACGATCATTTCTAGCTTTCAGCTTTTATCATGGGCAATCTCTCAAAAATAACATATTCTAACAAAACCCAACAATATTTCCCAGACGTTTCCCTGGGGGGAAAAAACAGATTTGAACCCCAAACTATTCTAAACATGAAATGGGTAAATATTTCATATCAATACCCAATATCTTTTTCCTTTTTTCTGTTGAGTAAATTCCTGCAGCTTTTTAATTTTTCATCTAGTATTTAACATTTCATTCCCCCTCCTTCTCCCTTCTTCTTCAGGTGCAGATTCCATCACAACAACATCCTGTAATAATCCATATATAGACCCAATACTACGGTATATGGAGTTGAACTTGGATTGTGTCCCAATTTAGTACTGTTTGGACTTAATCAACATTCCTCAGGGCAATCTTTAAGTCCTATCTCTATTCTCAGCCACATTTTGCAGATTGAGGCTGGACGTTTAAAGATAGCAGCAAGGATTTAGATTGCTATATTTAAATATTGCTTAAAACCAAATTTAATGCTCTGGGGTTTGACTATTTATCCCAATTAAAGAAGAGCCTTCACTCTGGCAAGGTGTATCATTGTGGCTTTATTTGGGACGCACAACATTCCATATTGTGAGAATTTGTCACTGTAGCTCCCTGGGAACTAAATGAGTAGAACCAGTCCTCCTGTGAAATGTACACAAATATACAACACTCTCATCATCTTGATTTTACTGTCCTCCCAGTGTTACCATGATCACCTGCAATCTACTCTTTTATTTCCTGATTCAGAGCCAGAGTTATTCATTCATTTATTTATTTATTTTTACCCCGCCCTCATTATTTTTAGAAATAACTCAAGGTTCTGAACATACTTAATTATCCTTCCTCCTTCTATTTTCTCCATAAAAAACAACCATGTGAGGTGAATTGGGCTGAGAGATTGTGACTGGCCCGAAGTCACCAACTTAGTTTAATGTTTAAGACAGAAATAGAACTCACACTTTTCTGGTTTCTAGCCTGGTGCTTTAACCACTAGGCCTGGGGTATCCAACCTTGGCAACTTTAATACTTGTGGACTTCAACTCCCAGACTTCCCTAGCCAGCTGGCTGGGGAATTCTGGAAGTTAAAGTCCACAGGTATTAAAGTTGCCAAGGTTGTACACCCCTACACTAGACAAAACTGGCTCTCATAAGAATTGCGTACATTTACACAATCTCTCTGTATAAAATGCCAGTAAATGAAATTTTATTATAGAAATATAATACATATAAATATGCAGAATGGTGATCTAATTTTAAATAGCGAACTGTAAGATTAAAGAGTAAAGGGACATCACTATTCTTTGATTCTTGAATATAATTATGAAATAATTATATGTATGTATTATTGCAGTACCGTATCCAATCTTTTAAAAATAAGCATAAGATTATTTCTGATTTTAGATGTAGGGTTATTTTATATGACATTATGTCATTTGCTCATTTATGTATAAGAAACTGAAATAAAATGATTTGATTGTTTTTCTCAGTGTAATTATTTTGTTACAATTTATTTCCTTTCAACTCTACTCAGCCAGAGACAACTAATTCCTGCCATTTTAAAACCTTTTAAATGTGTAAATGTGGGTGTAATTGAGTGGAAATGTAATGTTTATTTTTTCTTTCCTTTTATAAATGCATGACTATTATGCATTATATTCTTTTATCTACTTCTTGCTATCTTATTTATCTACATAATACAGATTTTGTTTTTTTCTAAATATATAATTAATAAAAGTAATACTTCTAAAGCAGAATGTTTATTCAATCTTATTAGGCAATAATACTAGGAAAAGGGCTTTTCGGTTTAAATTAATCAACACAAGATCATATATTTTTAAAATTAGATGCATGCTGTAGTATTTCTCAAGGATATTTTCTTTCCTCCCTCTTTTTAACTAATCTTACAGATAATATATTTGTTATACTATTCAATAATGAATTTAAAAGTGTTGTAGTAAATTAATTAGAAACAAAATATTGCTGCCTGGAAATGATGCCCTATATTTTGTAGGTAAAATACTATGAAAAAATATTCATAATTTTTCAGATTTGCTGAATGTTTGCATTTCTCTGCTACTAAATACTATCAGAGCTCCATGTGGGCCATTCTGTTATAAAAAGGAAAATCTGAATGAACAAGTTAAATCAAAATAGAATGCTCGTTTCATTTATTTATAAAACATGTCATTCAATATGTGACTGCCACTATTTAATCTCTGTAGTTTAATCTGTTCAGTTAAAGACAGAACTATGGTTAGTCATGGGTAATGGGTTTCATTAAACTATTGATGTTGATTGGGCCAGTTCTGCCCTATATAAAACTCAAACGTTTGATTCCATTTATACTGGTCATGTCACGTCCCAGTGAAAATAAATTACTGAAGTTATAGATATCACCTTCTATTTTTTTTATTGCTTTTTTATGGGTTCCTTTATAAACTCCAGACAGCTACTCATGCCCCAGTCACCTCATGGCTTGACTACTGTAATGTTTTCTTCTTGGAGCTGCCATTGAAGACTATCTGGAAGCTACAATTGAACCCGAATATAGTGGCGCAGGCAGTGATAGGCATGCCTAAGGATGCTATAATATCTCTGCTTTGTGAGCTGTACTGATTGCCAGTTTGCTTCCAGGTGTGTTCAAAGTGCTACGTGTTACCTATGAAATCCTACATGGCATAGGGCCTGGTTACTTGAGGGACTGCCTGCCTCCCTTAGTATAAGCTCGGCCATTTTGATCTTGTGGGGTTGACACACTGTGGGTTCCTTCCATTAAACTACATCTTGTATCAGGACCCATCTTGTTCAGAAGACGGGTGAAGACCTGACTGTTCACCCAGATCTTTGGTAAGGAAGAGTGTGACCGCTTCCTTCTGGTCTGTCCTACTTGCAACCTTTTATATTTTATCTCTTATTGATTTTATTGTAATTTCTTTGATTACTGTTTCCCGCCTAGAGTCATTGAGAGTTGGGCAGTATACAAGTTTAATACATCATCATCATCATCATCATCATCATCATCATCATCATCATCATATTTATTTATTTATTTATTTCATCCATACTTCAACTACAGTTATGTAAATCTATTTATATTGTGAAGTTTTTATCATTGAGATTGTAACTTGTTAAGAGTATCTTGACCATAGTGGTTAAAAAAAAAAGCAAGCCAACAAATAAACAAATACTGTAAGTTTTGAAATAGAAAACATTTAGGACAATAGCGAAGACTCCAAGACTGCAGCATGAAAATATCCAGGAATCATTAACGGACCAACTAAAGAACCATCCAGGAATGTGTAAGTCTTTATAGTTTTGGCTAAAATCAGTATTTATGATTGCATATTCAGAAAAAACATTGGGTAAAAATGGAATTCATGATGAAGTAACAAAGTGCTCACTAACAGGTACGCCAATATTTGCCTCATGTTTGCCAAAAAAACCTGATCTTTCAAACTTCTGGAGGTCTGTTCAGTGGAGACCTAAGTCAGAAGTAGAAATGTTGGTATATGTGGGCAGCATTATTATGTTTCACAGAAATGTAATGCCATATTTATAACGTCAACTGTCAATTGTGGAGGTGGAATCATGGTTTGTATCAGACCAATTTGTATCAGATATCACTACAAGAGATGTCTCAAGCAATTTGTTCATCAGTTGAACTTGAAGCACACATACAAGATGCAATAAGATAAAAGCAAGTATAGAAGAGAATTGATAATTAATTTTGGGTTTTAGAACAGCCAGGTCCAGACCTAAACGCTATAGTTGTGGGGCTAGAAAATCTCACATCTGGACATAGTTAGAAAAATGAGAGATCTGAGGTTGTTGGCATTTAGTTTTTCAAGAAAGAAATATCAAGAAAGATATAGGTTGGGTGCTCCATTTTGCCTAGAGGACTTCGTGAATGTTGTTAATATTTTTTTATACTCATCAGATAATGCCAACAAAATGTTTGAGTTATTGGCAGCGAGAAGGCAGGTTCAGAACAGAGCAAAGATCAAAAACTGGAGGAAGCAGCTGTTATTTCTTCAGGAATTAATTTGACAATGGAGGTCATGGATCAGCTAAAAATATTTCCAACTAATGATTAGCCATTTAATAAGGAGAAAGATTGTATTTGAAAGTTTACAAAGGAAAACACATAAATGTCTTCAAGAGATTCATATTCAAAAGAACAGCATAAATGTGTTGGTGTCAAGCTGTGCAAAGTTCAGGAAACAAGAACCACCTGAATTTCTTGAACTATATTTATTGTTAATAAATGAAACATTCATTCCATTAATGAAACAGAATGTTGAAAGCTTGTAGAAGAAATTCTCCAGTTCAACTTTAACACCTAGCATCATTAAGGCAGGATTATTCTGAGTTTCTTTTTCATTCGCTTCTCTCCTGGACTAAATAATTTTTTTCTGTAATAATCGGACACCCTCCTTAATGGTCTTGTTCCTTCATCTGTATTTCTCTGCAGGCCACAACAAGACTTTTTCAAGAAATTTTGATTAAATCTGTGGGAAGCCCCCCCCCCCCGGAAGAATGAAATATTTTGGGGAATACTAAAAGTAAGGCAGAATATTATATTTCCCCAAAGGAGAAATGGAAAAACACGTTCTTAAGAGGCAGAAAACAGCTCCCGGTCTTTCTTAATAGCCCACAGCAAATGCCGGCACTTAAAGAGATAAAGAGCTTATTGAAAGAGGAAGCCAACTATCTAGGTGGCTCCATTCATAAGCACAGCAAATACTACAGGCAGAAATCCATTCAAGACAGGATATTTCAAAACTCCTTGCAGCAAAGTTTGACAGCTAACAAAAGCAGAGTGATAGGATTAGAACAAGCAGCCCCTCACCCAAGATCCAACACAGGACGAAAGCCATTAGCCACAATAGGAATTGCCCAACACCCTTTTAGAAACACAAAACCCATATTGCACAAATCCCAAACTTCAAAGTTACAGAAACTATAAAGATCCATCCACCTAATTGGCCATTTGGTCAGCTGCCCCAGAACCACAACCCCTGGTGGTTCTGTTCACCAATAAACAGAGTCTTTCTTTCCAATCAGCCTCCATGTTGTTTCCAGCGTCTTTCTCCCAGCTTGGAACCGAACCAGATGGATTTTCCTTCCAACAAACCATTAACTTCAGTAATGAATAAGATTCAACAATGTCAAATACTTCTTTCTACATGGTAAGAAGCTTTCTTTTTTCCCCTCCAATATGTAAGAGGTGAATGGCTCTACCTGAAGAGGTATGCAGACTATATATTTATTGCATGGAGGCTATGATACAGTATTTGCAAAGGGAAAAAAAGGCCTTTTAACTCAACTCATCTTAATAAGATTGGATTTGTTCTGAAAAGATACACAAAGAATAATAAGACATATAGTGTATTTTTAAACCCTACCGACAATATAAATCAGAAGAGCAAGAAAGCAGCCATTATTTTTTTCTTGATACAAAAATAAACATTTAATACAAATTAAATGATACCAATCTTTGAAGATTTGAAATGGTCTTTTCAATTTCAGACTGTGAAGAAATGAACTGCAGGCCGAATTTTCTCATATGGTATACCAAATTAGCCTTGTAAATAGTAACAAATGATGCTTTATGCTTCCTATTGGAAACCATATATAATTCCCTCTGTGGAAGAACAGAGAATTAGCTTGTGGGAATATGCTTTGATGTCCCAAATAACTCAGTAAAATATTTGAAGAACTAATCGAATTCAGAATTCAGCTCAAGTTGGAATTCAAACCATCACTACTTGGTTAGCTTAATAAACCTAAGACAGATTTTTTGATGTATTTCTTGGCTTAGTTTGTAGCAATGTGTCTATGTATGGCTCTGAAAATATTTGAATTTAGGTAGTATGTTTAATTTATAAAGGATATGTAATAAAATACATATCATACTTATGCCTTTTTACAGAAGGAAATAATCTGTTTCTTTAAGCATGAATATATAGAAAATAGATGATACATGAGTAAGACAGGGGTGGGTTCCTCCCAGTTCTGACCGGTTCTCCCGAACCGGTAGCGGCCCGTGGCTGACGTCACGATGACATCACTGAACCGGATCGGTCGGTGCCAATCCGTGGGGGCCGCCATCTTTTTTTTTTTTCCAAAAAAAAAATTGTTTTTTTTTCATTGATTTTTTTTCATTTTTCCTTCTGAGCATGCGCAGAAGGCGACTTCCGGCACTGTGCATGCGGTCGCCATCTTTTTTTCGACTTTGTTTTTTTTATTTTTTTCAGATTTTTTGTTACTGTGCATGCGCGCACGCCCACGAGGCGCGCCCATGTGGCGCGGGAGGGAGCGAACCGGCAGTGAGGTAAGTTGGAACCCACTCCTGGAGTAAGACTATACTTGATCATGCTCTACAACTCCTAGCATGGAGAAATTTGTGATTTTAAAGCTATCTGAACTGAACTGATGGATATGGTTAAGCTAGCTTCCCTTCTTAATTGCTTTTTAACTTGATTGGCCTTGCATTCTCAATGTTCATGTTGCAATATAAAAAAGTAGTTTATCCATCAGTGCATTCACTTGTATCTTTCCTTTCCCTTAAAACTTTAAATGTTCTTTATCATCTTCATTTAACGACCCCATAATTCCTTGCCGGGTGGAGTCCTGAACTGTCCCTCCAGCTCAGCGGCAGCAGCAGCAGCAGCAGGCAACAATGTGCGCGTGCGTGGCCAGCGCATGGAACAGGGCGCCGGTGCCACGTTCAAGAAGCGGAGCAGCTCCAGTAATTTTCACTGCAAGAAGCCTGCAGCTGCCATCTCTTTTTCGGCGCAAGAAGCGTCCAGCCACACTGAAAAAAAGAGGAGGCGGCTGCAGGCATCTCGTGACAAGGGGAACGAGATGCGGGCTGGCGGGGAGCCCAGCGGTGACAGCTCAGCCCTGGCTTGCCGCCCCTTCTGCCTGCCACCAGTCACCACGGGAGGAAGATAAGCCCAAAGAAAGAGGCGGTTGTGGGGGAGGAAGCGGGGCCTCTGAAGGAGGGTAAACGGGACTGGCAAAGGGAGAGTGGGATGCCTTTGACAGATTAGGCCAGGCCTGGGCAGAAAATAGGTAGAATAGAAATTCAATTTTTTTTCCTACTGGGTTCTGTGGGCGTGGCTTGGTGGTGGGGGTCATGTGACTGAGTGGGCGTGGCCATGAGTGACATCGAGTTGGCCACACCCACTCAGTCACAGGACCCCCCCCACCAAGCCCTGCCCACAGAACCAGTAGGGAAAAAATTTGAATGTCACTCCTGAACCACTCCAATTGTTTCTCCGTTTTATTTCTATTGATGTATTTCATACAAAAATCTGTTCATAAAAATGAAGAAAATTTAAATGCTTGCACAACTTAAATATCAAAACAAACTAAAACAAAACTACCGTGTTAAATTCTAAGAAGGTATGATCATAAGCATAATTGTAATAGAGAATTTATACAGTAAGTCCAGACAGCATATTCCAAGTTGAAAAAAAACGGTACTGAAAAATCTGGCATTTTTATCAGTTTTCCCCAAAAAGATAAAGGCACCCCCACTTAGCGAATTAAGTAATTAGTTACACTTACTTTAGGTCTAAAGAAAGCAAAGCAATTGTGCAAAAACCTTTAATATCACCTTTAAAAAGAGTTAATAAAAATTATTCTAAAACAACCTTATTTAGCAATGGTATAATGTAAAAAGGATGTACATAAAACACAAACTATACATGTTACTTAACAATCCTTTACTAATCTATGGGCTCACTAAGAGTCAACGCCAATCTGATGACACATAATCAGTCAATCAATACTTCACTTGACAATCAAAACAGAGTAATGTTTAACTCAGAAGAATCATATAATTAATGCCACTTTATCATAAAGTGATTTTTGTTCCATTGGACTGTTGATTATAAACTGGCTATGTTATGTGTGCAAATTCATTGGAGAAGGCAATGATGCTAGGAATGGTTAGTGGACAAAGAAGAAGGGTAAGCAAAGAACAAGGTGGCTTGATAAGATTAAATCTGATGCAAAGTTGAACATACAATTGAAACAAGCTGTGCTTGAAACAAGCATGAAAAGCACTTGCCTATAAAGTCACCAAGATTCGGACATGACTAAATGGTTAAAAACAACAACATTTATTTCTGATGATAGCAATAGCAATAGTACTTAGACTTATATACATACCGGTTCACATAGACAAAAGAAAAGAGATAAAACAGAGAGATAACCAAGAGGAAAAACAAGAGAGAGTCCACAGACAAGAAACAAGACAGGTTCCCTTCCAAAATATTTGTCAGACCTCCATTCCTTCTATGGGCTCAGCTGCCTTTTATCTGACTGTTGCCCATTCTTCCTCCTGTCTCCAAATATCAATCCTACATACTATTACAAATGCAAAGAAAGAGAGATATGGAAGCTGTTGGTGGAAAGACATGTTTGAGGGTTGTTTAGAAAACTGTCCATTTACCTGGGAGACATATTAGGGCTATATTTGGAGTCAGCATAAACAAGTATTGACTCACTACAGATGGAGTGCAGCATCATTTGAACATAAACCATTATTTTAAGTTGTTTTTTTTTAAAGTCCATTTGTTTCTTGGCTTAATTTTTAAAAAGCAACTCTACCGTTCCATATCTTTCCCCAGTTCCCTCTAGTTTATCTCAGAGGCATGCTGAAATAAAGAAGAAAAAGAAAATAATTTCCAAATCGGAAAAGGGAAGTAACAGCAGCAAGGGAAATAAATCCTAGAGTTAGTTAGTTAGTTAGTTAGTTAGTTAGTTAGTTAGTTAGTTATTATTTATTTAGTTATTTAGTTGTTTAGTTATTTATTTAATTTATACTGTATCTATATAATTTATAGGCCACCCATATTACCATAGGGCAGGGGTGTCAAACTCACGTCGTCGTCACGTGACGTCTTTTTCCTTCACTAAACTGGCCATGGGCGGGGCCAGTGTGTGACGCATCCGGCCCATGGGCCGGGAGTTTGACAGCCCTGCCATGGGGTAACTCTAGATGGCTTAAAGTTACTATTATACAGTTAAAACATAAAAAGTTAAAATTAGACATTAAAACCAGGACAAGTGGCGAGGCGGAATGGGGGGAAATGGGATCTGTTATTGCTCAATCAACCATCTCCATTGTGCTGTTCCTCCACTGGAGCCCCAAGCTGACTGGCAGAGCCAGGCCTTTAGGCCCTCACAAAAAGATAGGAGGGTTGGGGCCAACATCACATCGTGGGGCAAGATGTTCCAGAGGGCAGGAGCAACAGCATAGGAGGCCCTCCTCCTGGACCCCGCCAGCCGGAATAATCGGGCTGACGGGACCCACAGCATGCCTCCTCTGCCGGCACAAGTGGTACAGGCCAATCCCAGTGGGGTATCCCGGACTTAACAGGATTCCACTTAGTTTTAAAGAACAAAAGACAGCAAGAAAAAGACATTCACAGCCAGGATGGTACATAACACGTATGCCACTCCTCTAGGACAGGGGTGTCAAACTCGCGGCCCGCGGGTCAGATGCGTCACGCACTGGCCACCCCCACCCCCATTTTAGCGAAGGGAAGAAAAGTCACGATACGTGATGTGAATCTATGACGCCGTGACGCTGTGAGTTTGACACCCCTGGCCTAGGACATCGCTGCAACTACATACAATGGAGCTCTGAGTTGGTGCCCCCTGTGTAAGGACTGCTTATGTTGAGTTTCAATCCCAAAATACAGTCCCAGAATACCAAGTGAGGAAAATTGTTCTATACCACAGGGACAACCATGAGAACTGTAGTCTGCTGAAAGCTACCCACTGAATTCGGGAATGAGTTCATAGCTGCATCTACAGGTAGTCCTCAACCACAATTGGGACCAGAATTTCCATGGCTGAGCAAGGCAGTTGTTAACTCGGTTGGACCGAATTTGGTCATGGTTGTTAAGTGAATCACGTGATCATTAAGTGAATCCAACTTTCCCCATCGATTTGCTTTTTGGAAGCCAGCTGGGAAGGTCGCAAATCACATGACCTCGGGATACTGCAGCCCTCATAAATGCAGTTCAAATTTTGGTCATGTGACCATGGGGCTGCTGTGATGGTTGTAAGTTCAAGGACCAGTCATAAGTCAGTTTTTTCAGTGCTTTGAATGGTCATTAACCAAATGATTGTAAGTCAACGACTGTGTACATTGTTGCTTACCGAAATACCGGAGTAAGAAAACTTGTTCATTGTGCGTGCGTGCGTTCACTTTTACCTAGTTATGCCCACTCTCACCTGGAGATATTAAACATGAATATCAACAGCTTTGCCTTCCTTTACTTTTTTCACTTAGAGATAAAACATTTTGAAGCTCTGATCTGTCGAAGTTACTGACAAGTCTGTTCCCCCCCCTTTTCTATGTGGATTAATTGGCTGCCACTACCGTCTACGGTAACTTTCAGAGACTTCAGCAGTCATTCACTTTATCACACTAAAGTTATGCCTAGGTTCAGAAACGCCAAGCAAACAGAAGAGGGAAAATCAGCACACAGCAAGCAGCCGCATCTTAATACGTTATTAACGGGTGGGGGTGGGGTGGAATGTGTTCCTATTAATAGTCTATCAGAATCTCCCTCCTGCTTGTTTTGCTGCAAGAGAGAGATTAAATTATCACAGAGAATCATGCTTAAAAATTAAAAAGCAATAAACACTTTTTTTGGGGGAGGGGAGAACAAATCCAAAAAATGAGGCAACACAGATATAAAATGTACAGACAGGTTGCTAATATAAAATCTATCAATATTTGATGGGCTATTGCAACACTCAGGAGCAACGGATTTCAAGCGAATTTTCCTTGGTCTCTGAAATGATTGCACAGCTAAGTGATTATCACAAGAATCATCTGTTACTCTGTTTCATTTCATCTGTTCTGAAATGCTGATTGCTTGAGAAGAAAATATATTTCTCTTCTTTCATAGCTGTGTGAAAGTTTTAACCATGGGGGCAAAATTAGGGAGTGAACTTTCTGGAAAAATTGGCAACCCCAGGAAGTGTTTTATGTAGCTTATATATTGCAGGGTGGACAAAACTGCCGACACCTTGACTGTCGCCTTTTTGTGGATATCCTATACTCCAGATAGTCCAACTGCACTGAAGACTGAACAGGGCCTTTTTCAGTTTAGCAAAAAGGTTATTTATTATCTGTTAACCTTTGCAAGACATTCTTGACATGCGCGGAATGAGATTCTGTGTCCTCCGAATAGATTAAAATGTCATCCAAGTAAATCACAGCATATTTATCAATTATAGCAGAAAAAACCAGATTCATGAATCTGGACAATACGGCTCCACAATTTCTTACACAAAAAAGCATCACGATATATATTGAAACTTCCCATACCTTGTATTGAAGGCAGTTAGGTACTTTCTTTCACTCAAATTATATCCTATCAGACCTGGGCATTTTACAGTCCTTGGGCCAGTGGTGAAATCCAAATTTTTTTACTACCGGTTCTGTGGGCGTGGCTTGGTGGGTGTGGTGTGGTTTGGTGGGCGTGGCTTGGTGGGCGTGGCAGGGGGAGGATACTGCAAAATCTCCATTTCCACCCCACTCCTGGGGCCAGCCAGAGGTGGTATTTGCCGGTTCTCCGAACTACTCAAAATTTCCGCTACCGGTTCTCCAGAACCTGTCAGAACCTGCTGGATTTCACCCCTGCCTTGGGCCACATCCAGCCCGAGATGGTCTCAGTCTAGCCTGCAGTATCAGGGGCATCAGAGGCGAGGACGGGCTATTGGCAACGAGGGTATGGCATCAGCAGAGGAGGTAGGACAGCATCAACAGAGGGCAGGGGGCATGCAGCATCAGCAAAGGGGGCGGGATGGCAGTGACAGAGAATAGGGCAGCAGCTAGGGTGGCAGCGGCAGCTCTCCAGAATAGTCTGTTGCTCATGTGAGCAACATTGCTCAGAGTCCCTTGGGAGTTGGGCGGCATACAAATTTAATAAATAAATAAATAAATAAATGTGGTCCCTTGAGAAAACTAATTGCCCACCCCTGGTTTATATGCTAGAGTTTAGTTTTGCAAATATATTGGTCTCTTGCAATCTAGCTAACAAAGCTGATATTAATGGAAGTGGGTAATGATTCCAGATCATGACCTTGTTGAGGTCCCTGCAATCATGGACTGTGCACATGGCAATCTCCCCACTTGGTCTCTGGGCCAAAGCCACTTTAGGTTCTGGCTTCTTTTGTACAAAAAGGGTTGGTGCTAATGCTGGGGATTTCAATGGTCTGATAAATCTCTTCCTTAAATTAATATCCAAGTATTCTTTCAGAATGGCTAACTCCTTGGTAGATGTAGACGTAGGGTATTTCTCTCTCTCTCTCTCTCTCTCTCTCTCTCTCTCTCTCTCTCTCTCTCTCTCTCTCTCTCCCTCCCTTCCTCCCTTCCTCCCTCCCTCCCTCCCTCGGACATACAGCCTGTCTATTTGGACACTGCCCAGAGTCTCTCTATAAGGGAGACAGGAGCAACTCAGCGTTGGAGGATGGAAAGTTAGGAAGTTCAGAGATCAGTTGAGGGAAATCTGTGGCATTTGCAGGTTGCATTTTTTTTTTTGGACAACTTGTGGGCCACTTTTAAGGGAGTGCTAGCTATAAACATTTTGAGCATCTGGCAATATGTAGGGGGAGGAAAAGAGCCTGACCAGAGTCTGAAAAGTCACCAAGCCTGCAAATGAAAACAATCCACAGCATACAGCAACCTAGTGCAGAGCTCTACAAAACAGCTCCATAAATAGATACCGGTAATTGTGAATACTTGGGGGGGGGACACTCCATTTGCAAGAGGAATGAAAAGGGTTTTCACATGCAAATGAACTGAGATTGGCTATGAGAGCTGAAGACCTGGGGGGGGGCTGTATTTAAAGAGAAAATAAATAGTTAAGATAAGGAAACATAGTGCTACAAAAGCAGACGAGAAACGGCTGCTCGATATCTTTCTCCATAACGACTATCCCAAAAACGGCATATTCTGACACACAGCACACAACACAGCACACACCCAACCACCACGCAAAAACTAACCCTAACGTACAAAAAAGGGGTGTCGGAAATGACAGCCAGAATCCTTCAACCCCATAGCCCACAAACCCACAGCCACACTCCACCAGGAATTATCCAGAACCAAAGACAAAATACAGACGGATGAAAGAAACAATGTCATCTTCAAAATCAACTGTAACCAATGCAACCAATTCTACGTGGGACAAACATCACATCAATTAAAAACCAGGATCCACGAACACCGGCTGGCAGTCAAACGCCATGATCCCAAATCCTTAAACTCTACCCACACCGACACCAAACAGCACCATTTCGATTGGAGCAACACAAAAATAATCGGCCACGCTACCACCCACCACGCTTGTCAGTTCATCGAAGCCTGGCACTCCATAAGCAATTCCATCAACAGACACATTGACCTACAACCAGACTACGAAGCCCTCAGAATCCAAATCAACCACACAGCCAACTAGAGGCAGCACCGACCTTCAACCAACCCACACAACACCCCTCCCCACCAGCAGTTCATCTCCCAAAGACCTTGATCTGATGTAATTTCCTCATTACAAGACTCATCAAAAGACTCTCATTTGACACACCCAGAGGTGAGTTCCTCCCGGTTCGGACTGGTTCTCCCGAACTGGTAGCGACCCGCTGGTGACATCACGATGACGTCACGGATCCGGTTCGGTCGGTGCCGGTCTGTGGGCGCCATCTTTTTTTTGAATTTTTTTGAATTTTTTTTTTTATTCTTTTGCGCATGTGCAGAAGCTGAGTTTCTGCACATACGTCGCCATCTTGTTTTCGGCTTCTTCTTTTTTTTTTTTTTTGAATTTTTATTTTATTTTTTTGCGTGCGCGCGAAGGAAGCGAACCAGCAGCGAGGTAAGTTAGAACCCACCCCTGGACACACCCACACCTGATCCATTACAAGACCCTCACTTGATGCACCCACACCTGAAGCCCTTATAAACAGAGTAACACTGACACTGACATCCCCTAAACTCCGCTGAAGATGTTACCTAGCCTGGTAACGAAACGTTCGGAAACCAACCCACAAGCTCGGAGAATGAACCTTCACCCTCACATAGTGCTACAAACCAGTAGTGGGTTCTAAAACCCTTTACTACCGGTTTGCGCATGCGCTCGCTTGCTCGCATGACGCTTCTGTGCCGCTACCGGTTCTAAGAACCGGTCCGAACCGGGAGCAACCCACCACTGCTACAAACCTAAGAAATGGAACACAGAAATAGAACACAGAGATAGAATTGTATAGATTAAATAAAAATAGAAATATTTGTAAACTTATTTATAAGTAAGTAAGTTTACTTGTAAATTTATATATATATACGGTATAATAATACAAAGATAGAATAAGCTATGTGGGAAAATAGAAACAAGCACAGACTTTGCATTAAGTTTAGAAGTAAACGATAGGAATTTAATTTTGAACAATAAAATAGCGTTGTGTGGAAAAAACAAATACAGTCTTTGTGTCTGTGTTTTGTACCATATGAAGAAAAATCCTACTGTTTTGTCTTCCCAGATTAGCCAATATTCTTGGATTTCCCAAACAGTCTCCAGTTAAAGTACTAACTACAACTGCCAAGGTTTAGTTTCCACGCTCTGACAAGATTAGCACATTGAGGCACAGCAGGGGAGATTGTACTTCAAAATAGCAGTATCGTGAGATAAAAATCTATCGTGTTATGTGTGAAAACCATAACCTTGGTATAAGTTTTGGAATGTGCATGGTTAAATGAAAAGTCAAACAATATCTGCCTGCAAAGAAAAAACTACAAACGTTAAGACAATGTTAAACATTGAGGGCAAAAATCTATCTAGTATTCTGTTTGAACAAAGAGACACTTGAATGCCCAGCCACATACCGTATTTTTCGGAGTATAAGACGCACTTTCCCCCCCCCTAAAAGAGGGTGGAAATGTTGGTGCGTCTTATACACCGAATACAGCCATTTTTGGCCTCCCCGCCCCGTGCGAAAACGGGTGCGCAGAGGGTTTGGGAGGTCTGCAGAGTGTTCCTGGGAGCTGGGGGAGGGCAAAAATGACCCCGTTTTTGCAAAAAACGGGCAAAAACAGCTCATTTTTCACAAAAACGGGATGCGCAGAGGGTTTGGGAGGTCTGCAGAGTGCTCCTGGGTGCTGGGGGAGGGCAAAAACTTTTTTTTTCTTACTTATCTCTTCGAAACCTTGGTGCATCTTATACACTGGTGCGTCTTATAGTCCGAAAAATACGGTATATATATATTTTTTTTTACCTGTAATCTCATTCTCTTCAAGGTTGATCATTTCAAGAGCCTGCAAAGAAGTCAGCTGGTCAGGAAAAATGTGAAATTTGTTCCTGGACAGGTTGATAATTCTCAGATGTAACAGGGTTCGGACCTCTTCTGGCAGGTGATGAATACAATTCCCTTCCAGATTAAGTTCTGCAATTGGACAGGACGGACAATCAATAAAAATGCAAATTAACTCTTACAATCATTCAAGTCAAAGTTTTTTTTTAACTTCGGGCAATATTCCTATTTTTAATTAGAGTGGGAGAAAGATAATAAAGAAAAATAGGTATCTACATAGATTTTGGGTTCATTTTATCTAGATTTAGGAGTTGTATAGAGAACAGATCTCATTTTAGGTCATATTTATGCAGAAATATTGGAAATTCAAAAAGTGTCACAAACTTTTAAGCATTGTAGAAGGCTTCATCTATGGAAGTTTAGAAGAACTGCCTATTCCAAAAATTTCATATACGCTGTTTCCCCCAAAATAAGACTTCCCCTGATAATAAGCCCAATCGGGCTTTTGAGTGCATGGCAATAAGGCCAAGCGCTTATTTCAGGGTTCAAAAAAATATAAGACAGGGTCTTATTTTCGGGGGAACACGGTAGTAAAACCTTGGAAGATAACACAATCCCTTTTAATATTCTTTCTAATCAGAAATCTATGGAAATCATTGTACTGTAGGTAATTTTTCACAATAAATACAATGCCTATAATACGATGCTTAAAGAGAGGAGTCCTTGGTGCTCTCTGAGCTTGTTTTCTTGCAAGTGTTTCATTACCCAAACTAGGTAACATCATTAGTGTTTAAAGCATTCATAATCAGACATTACTTTGAAGAATGTAATGTACTGTTCTAAACCATTATCTATCAACCATTTTAGAAGTGCAACTGATGTAAAAAAAATTAATGGGAGTGTCTTCCTGTCTGCATATTTGGGAAGTTGTATATTTTTAGATAACAGATAGCTTCTGCCTTTTGGGATCAACCATCAACAGTAAAGGATCAAGCAGTCATAAAATATGCTGCAGACCACCCTTGGTAGAGCAGTCATAAAGGGCTTGAGAAGATATTCAGATGCCGTGATGTGTCTACACCTACAAAGATCAGAACAGTACAAGCAAATTCCCTATGACACTCTGTTGAAGTCAGAATTGGGCTTTGAAAAAGCAGTGTAGGAACAGAATAAATGTTTTTGAACTCTGGTATTGGGGAAGGCTTCTGAGAATATTGTGGACTCCCATGAAAACAAATCAATGTAGCAATGAACAAATCAACTCTGAGTTCTCACTAGAGGCACAAATGAGCAAGCTCAAATTATTCTTCAGACACATTATGTGAAAACCTAACTCTCTGGAAAAGCCTCTAATAATGGGAAAGGAGGAAGGAAAGAGAAGATGGCAAGCAGCTGCATCGTAGATGGTTATGGTTACAGTAGCGATAGGTACATTATTGGAAGTAAAAGAAAGACCAAGTAGGGACCTTTTGTCATGGTGAAGATATCATCACCAAGAGTTGACATTAATTTGAGGGTGCATAAATCAAAAATAATTCAAACTGGAAGAATCACAGATGTTTTTTGTTGTTATGGTCCTTCGAGGATACCCTGAACTCATGGTGGCTAAGGGAATAGGTCCATGGAATTTTCAACATTTTTCTAAAATGGCTTGCCAGTATCTTTTTCCTTAGAGAGAATGACAGTGTCCCTTAGCCAGATTTGGCACCACAAATTTTACAACCCTTTAATCCCTATATTCAGGGTGGAGTCAGGGCAACTGAATGGAGCTGAGCATTTACTGGCCCAATGCCCTTCCTGACACCTACGCAAAGTTCACAGCAGATATTTTCTCTGCTAGAAAAAACATCTGTCGCTGCTAGGATTGAACTCTCAACCTCCCGAGTTGGAGGCGAGCATCTTTACCTCTAGGCCACCACACCGCTCCACCATAAGAACTCATAATCTCCCCTATTTCAGTCTAGTACCTTTAACCACCACACCTAAATGCTTCTCTGCATTTCAGATATACTAGCATTTTACTGTGTGGATACCATAACCTCTTTGAAGGGCAAGGGATAAAACTGATTTATATGCAGGCACAAATAATAGTCTTTATAAAAGGTAAACTTTATAAATATTCTTCTACTTTTCTCAGCATTAAAAGTGATATGCATAGCCATAAAAATATCTTAGGAAAAGAATAAATAGGAAGAACTGTATCAAATTTCAGTAATACAATAAAGCTAAACAGCAGCAATGATCCTTTATTAGTACTTCCAAGCTGTGATTTGAACTGTATATTCATTTTCAACAAGAATCATTTTTTTAAAGGAAAAAATGTATCTCCAGCTCTTCTGTCCCCTCCAGAGTGTTCTTTAGATTCAGCACCCGCAGCAGTTTTAATTTAGCAGCTGGAATGAACAATACACTTGAAGAGCTTCAGTAAAGTAGACTCAGGATTATACGGGGGGGGGGGGGGGCGGGAAATGTGGAAAAAATTGTATGAAGATC
>QLTV01004226.1:179803-195133 GCA_003457575.1 Thermophis baileyi
GGAAGAGGGTCGGGGAGGGGGAGGGTGTAGGTCTCGAGGAAAGCGGGAGAGGGGTGGGTAGGAGGGGGGGGGGCGGGGGGGGGGGGGGGGGCGGGGGGGCGGGAAATGTTGGAAACATTGTATGAAGCTCAAAATGCTAACATTTTTATTTTCACAAAAGATGAGTTCCAAATGCACTAAGTCAGGGATGTCAAACTCAAGGCCAGCGGGCCGGATCTGGCCCGCGGGGTGCTTAGATCTGGCCCGCGGGGCTGCCCTGGAAACAGCGGACTGGCCCGTGGTACTCTGCCAGCAAAAATGGAACTTAGGAGGGCCGCGTGCGCCCCCGCCCTGAGCTCCGTTTTCACTGGCAGAGCATTTAGGCCACCACAGGCGCTCCCGACATGAGTGATGTCGAGCTGGCCATGCCCAACCTGGCCACACCCCCAGCCCCCCCAAGGTCAAACACAACCCTGATGTGGCCCTCAATGAAATTGAGTTTGACACCCCTGCACTAAGTGTATGTCCAGAGAAGGAAAAAGCCACGTGTATCTGCCTAAAAGAGATGACAGCCAACCTTCTCAGTGGCATAAACGGATGTGGTAAGAAAAACTCACTGAAAGCACAACCAGGGGTGAGTTCCACTTACCTTCCCTACCGGTTCGCATCGCGAGGTCAAGTCAGAGAAATGACCCTCTGAGCATGCGCAGAAGCCTCTGCACATACGCAAAGGTTTCTTTGCCAGCCGCGACGACCAGAGGACCGGTTCAGGAGCATGGACAGCTGGCCATCGCTGCCGGTTCGGCGAGCGGGTGCAAATTTCCGCCACCGGTACGGGCGAACCGGTCCGAACCGGGAGCAACCCACCACTGAGCACAACCAAAGTATTTGGAGTTAGAAACATCAAAATATACTTTACAGATAGTCCTTGACTTACAACCGGTGACTTAGCAACAGTTACAATGGACCCTTCAACAAAAGCTATTTATAATCCAATTTTTGAAATTATGACTGCTGTACACCATCACGTGGTCACACGATCACAATGTTGGGCTTCTGGAAATCAACTCATCTTTACCATGTTCCTGTGACTGTGATTTGTAACATTTTTTTTTTTTGTCAGTTTCTGGAGTTTACGATCAATTTCTGGACAAAAAGGCACTTTGGAGAAAATGGATTCATTGAACAACTGTGGCAATCACTTCACAACTACCGCAAAAAAGGGTAAAAAAGATCTGCTCCAGTTATGTGAGCCCTCAATTTACAACCGCAATGACTAAAAACTGTAATTCTGGGCTCAATTGCAATTGTATGAACTGCCTGTATTGGAAAGTCGCTGAAAGCCAATGGTCTGCCTGCTGGCAGATTGTAGGAAAGAGGTCCAAGCAAGCCCATTCCCACTATATATGTTGGCTACAACATTGAAACAGATAGATAACAGAAAGATAAGGGGGTAATGTAATCACTCAGTGTCATTTCCTCCATAATGCTTTAATGGGTATTCAGTTGACCTTATTGTTCTTTTTCACATTTTTGGTATCCTTCCTAATGGTATCAAAATGTACCATAACTACTTACGTTTATTTGCATTCCACTGACTTTCGGTTGACCATCTCCACTCCAGGGTCACAGTACAGGGTGTTTAGGTTAAACATCTACACCAGGGGTGGGTTCTAACTTATCTTGCTGCTGGTTTGCTTCCTCCCATGCTGCGTGGGCATTGCGCGGCACATGCATTGCACGCGCACGCATGCGCAGTGCTGAAAATCCAGCTTTTGGGCATGCGCAGAAGCAAAAAACAGCTTCTGCGCATGCGCAGAAGCGAAAAACAAGATGGCGGTGCCTATGGTGGCACCAAGAGAGCCAGTTCGGGGACGTGTCCAGCCGGCCATCGCTGCCGGTTCGGTGAGCGGGGGGAAATTCCCGCTACCAGTTCTAAAGAACCAGTCCGAACCAGCAGGAACCCACCTCTGATCTACATGATTCTATCAAAAGCCATCATAACGTTTCTATATATTTCCATATACTTATTATCATGTGGAATGCTCTATACCACCACAAAGACCAGAGATTTGACATTATCGTCTAATATAAAGACTTGTTTGGGCAAGTCAATCGTGCTTTTTAAATTCTTCATCTGCCATTTTAGACAGAAGACTACACCAACATTCAGTGCTTTATGTATTGCAACAGAAGGGACAGGAATTATGAGTGGTTGTCCTTAGATAAAATTAGACTTCATCTCTTTCATCATTCTCTGCTCCCATTCAAAAGAGATGGCATTACCCTCTATTCTAAAAGTGAAATTGAGGTAGCACATGGCAATGGTGCCAGAGGATGGGGCCCAATTTATACCCTGAAATTTCATACACATACTTAAATGTGATCCCAAGAGCCATATCAAAAATCGCTGTTCCCAAAATTGCTGCAAGCTTGCAATTTTACCAAAGTGGAACATAGGAGTAAATGTATTCTATTAAATTGAATACATAAAAGGATTGGATCAAAGCACTAGATTCATGCAGTCATTCAAGAAAACCTCTTTCTGACAACTGCACACTCCTGGTGCAAAAAGACCATAATCTACAGTTGATCCTGAACAAATGATCAGTTGCTGCTATGTTCTTCAGCCTATCAGCCTGAACAAGACTGAAGGATTTTACCAACCCATGTCAAATACCAACCCTAAAGAACCAAAAAAATAACTGTTGATGACACCCAGCTGACAAATGTAAACAGCTTCAAATACCTGCGAAGCATCATCTTTAATGATGGCTCTTTGGAGCAAGAAATTGACTCATCAGCAAGGCCAGCCAGACTTTGGTGATGCTGCATACCACAGTGTTCAGCCAACACAACCTCCACATGTCACAAAGCTGAAAGTCTACAGATCTATAGTTATTTCTTCTCTCCTTTATGGATGTGAATCCTGGATGATGACTCATCAAAGAACTGGAGAAATTTCACATGCATGCTGTCCACTCCATCCTTGGCATTCATTGGGAATATTGTGCCTCCAATCATGCTTCCTTGGGTTATTGAGTCCCTGATAGAGATGTAAAATTTCCGGAAATTTTGAAGCTCGGGGAAAAAACCCGGGTTTTTTCCGTTTTTTTTGGGGGGGCTTTTTTGTTTTTTTCCAAAAAATTGGAAAAATTGAAAAAAGAAAAAAAAAACATTGTGGAATATTGAAACCTTTTTCTTGTTACAATAGCAGCACCTCCTAAAGGAAGAAATGCATACTGTTCTTGCAGTGGAGGGTTCCGTTTGTTACCTAGGACTTGCTTATCCTCACTCAGTGCACAGAAATTAGAATGATCTGATATCATACATTTTTTTTAGAAATGATTTGGAAAATATTTGAACACCCTGTCTTAAAATATTTTATTCATCATGTTAAAATAAAATATTCCACAATGTTTTTTTTTTTTCAATTTTTCCAATTTTTTGGAAAAAAACAAAAAAGCCTTCAGGAAAAAAACGGAAAAACGGTTTTTTTCCAAATTTTTCCGGTTTTTTTCCGGGCCTTCACATCTCTAGTCCCTGATTATCAGAGCTCAAATGTGGTGGGTGGGACACGCCATTAGACTGGATGACCATCATATGCCCCACCAGTTGCTCTGTGGTGAACTAGAAATAAGAAAGGCCTTGAGGTCATCCACCCAAGCACTACAAAGATGCTATAAAGGAAACCCTACATCACTGTGACAATCAACAAGGGAATTAGAACAGGGGTAGGTTCTAACTTACCTTGCTGCCGGTTCGCTTCCTCCCGCGTCGCACAGTGCAAAAAAATAAAAAAATCCCCCCCCAAAAGCCAAAAACAAGATGGTGACGCATGCACAGTGCCGGAAACTCGGCTTCTGCGCATGCGCAGAAGAAAAAAAAACCCAGAAATTTTTTTAAGGAAAAAATTCAAAAAAAAAAATTCAAAAAAAAGATGGCGGTGTCCACGGACCAGCACTGACCGAACCAGATCTGAACCGGGAGGAACACACCTCTGAATTAGAAGCTGTGGCTGAACCCACTGACAGAACCCACTGGTAAGTCCTATGCTATGAAGCCAAAATCAGCTTCAGGGACAGGCACCACCAAAAATTGATGGAAAACCATGAGCGGTGTCACAGAATAATACGCAAAGTTATGTACAATGGATTTCGGGTGTCCCCATTGTGCTAGTCTCTGCACTTCGAGACTGGGACTGAAAGGTCACCTTGCTGTTCACAGATGAACTACACAACAGTGTGTCTTCTTCAAATCCAAAGGACTACCTATTATTACATGAAATGGAATGGAATGAAAAACACTTTTACGCTCAAAGGTATTTTCTGGTTTTAATACAGTTTAGAGTTTAGACCCAGGAATGTCTGCACAAGTGCCACACACACAAAAAATTGGGTGGAGTTTCTATCACACCATCATGCATGCCATCTTGACTTTTTTGACCACTGCCTGCAGACTCCTAAGTATTTTTTTTTCCAATTCTTCTGCCATTTTTTATTTTGCCTGTTGTCCCTGGACTATCAAGCCCAATTGTTACTTTTGTCTACATGTACCAATTTTCCAACTTTTAAATTCTGCTATTACATAAAGGACTTGTTTTCCCTTTGGATGCTTTTTGTCAAAAGTAGTTCGGAGCCAAGACTGAAAAAAGAGATGAGAACTGTTCCATCTCTTCAATAGCTTCAGAATTAATTGACAGGAATCCTCCAAGATCTGGAAGGAAAGTTTAGGAATAACTGAAGCAGAAACAAATCTCTTTCAGAAAATGGCAACTTTTGAAAAGATAAATAGACTATCTTTTAGTTAGAAATATTGCACAAGATTATTTTTTTATTTTGTTTCATGCTGTATGTGTTGTCTCTGGTATTTAAGTCCTCTATACAAATTCAGTAATTCTGTGGTATATACAATCTGGCACTTTTCCCCTTAAATCTTACAATTTCCTCTATATTTTTTTCTAGGGAAGATTCTTTGAAGTAGTTCTCTGGGATTTGACTAACTCTGTTCTTTATATCCTTCGCTATGAAGTGGTTTCGTGTGACTGATTAAAACTAAAAAGGAATTTCTACATTCTTGCATTTCTTTTCTTTTTTTTAAATAAAGCTTGATTGTATTTATCTCTTGGGAGATTAGCCTATCTCCTAACAAAGATGAGAAAGAAAAAGGACTGATTTCCCAGCCTTAACACTGCAATGCCAGGAAAGCTCCTATAAAATTTACTAGTAGCTGGATAACCGTGCTTCGCTACGAAACTGAACTCCTTATCATGGAGTAGAATGTCTAAACTCCCAGCCCGCAGGCCGGATGATTCACGCGCTGGCCACGCCCACTGGCAGCTGGAACAGAGTTCTTTTCAGGTGGGGAGGAGGAGTAGAACGTCTAACTCCTTAGCATCAGAGCGTGTTAATAATAATATAAGAAATAACTAATGATCTGATGGTCATTTCGAAAAACCCTTTCTTAGCGAGCACCTAGAAGCCAAGAGGAACATACGTGCCAAGTTTCAAGTTTGTAGGCTTTACGTTTCTGGAGATTTTGTGATGATGCGTGAGTGGCATTTGGCTTTTATAGATATAGATTTCCTTTTTTTTCAACCTTTCAATTCATCAGACAGTAGCACAGGCCTTTTTCTCTCATATGCCAGGTTCAGAAGAGGACACCAGATGAAGTACTGCCTAATAAGTTAGGTGTTTACAGCAAGAACTAGCAAGACACCTACTAGGGCAGAAGGAACATCTCCTGTGGTCGAGCCTTGATGCTACAGTTCCTTTTTTCATGCAGGATGCCTGTTGCTATGCAGGTTATTGACAAAGGACAACGTGGCTTACATTGGTGCACTTTTTGGGTGATAAATCACATATAATAAGATTCCAATATTGATTTAGAATCAGACTAAAGCAGCAAAGTTTACACAAGGGATGAAAATTGGAAACTTTCTCCCTTGTTATAAAATATATAATTTTCTTATTGAGCTTTAAATAAGAAGAGTCATACTGGGTTAGATGAAAGGCAAAAGGATTTTACAGAAGCCAATGAGATACCTTTGGAAAAACTAATCATCAGAGCATCCGCCCTTTTTATATTGTGGCTTTATATCAGTGGTGAAATCCAATTTTTTTTACTACCGGTTCTGTGGGCATGGCTTGGTGGGCGTGGTGTGGCTTGGTGGGCATGGCAGGGGAAGGATACTGCAAAATCTCCATTCCCACCCCACTCCAAGGGAAGGATACTGCAAAATCCCCATTCCCTCCCCACTCTGGGGCCAACCAGAGGTGGTATTTGCCGGTTCTCCGAACTACTCAAAATTTCCGCTACCGGTTCTCCGAACTACTCAAAATTTCCACTACCGGTTCTCCAGAATTTGTCAGAACCTGTTGGATTTCACCCCTGCTTTATATGATCACTATTCAAAGCATGGGCCTCTAATCCAAGAGGTAACATTTAATTATTAGCCATTAATGGCTTCCTCTTCCTTTCATCTGATATCTCCTTCTAAAGTCATCTGAAGTGGTGGCCTCCACCACTTCTTTATTTTTTTTTTTTTTATTATTATACAGAAACAGTATTGGCATTACTTATGGATGATTTCTGGTGAGGAGCAGAATGGAGGTGAGCAGTTTTTAAATAAAAATAATGATGATAAAATCTTTTATTTAGTTAGCTGTTTGATTTCTTCCTGCCTCAATCAAAATATACTTGTTGAATTCCAATTTCCTTAAAACTTCTATACTATAAAACAGTAGTCAAAGCCAAAGAATTTTAAAAGTAACACAACTACAGTCTAACAAACAAATCTGAAAAAATAATCACAAAAATTAAGCAAAATATACAGTTGATACTTTGATAATGATATTCGTAGTTTAAAAGCTCTCCTAAATGGCTTTGTTTTCAATAATTTCTGAAAACCCAGTAAGTCAGAAGCTTATTCCAAAGTCAGAAAGGAAAAGCAGCTCTTGCGAGCATCCATTTTTCTTTCCTCCCTAAGTAAGGAAGTATTGACAGATTCTTCTGGGACCTTCATGTCAGTGGGTTGATAATGGAGATGATTGATGAGAAGGGGTTGAGCCAATTACCATTGTTTGCTTTTTATATAACATATTTTCTTTCTTCTCCTCTTCAGATCAAAGCATCTCATGGAACTGGCCAAAACAGATAATTAGAACTTTTTCTCTAGGAATATCATTATGTTTTTCAGATTTCACAGCTTCTTGTTTCTTTCACCAGTTGGACAGGGACACTAATATTGCCTGTGGTAGAAACTGGGCACATCGTTTGCTCAATTCTAACATCTTTTTAGACTTTTTCCCTCAGGACCAGCATAAAAAGATTTTAGGAAAGGAAAATGTATTTATCGTATGTTAGAAACACAATTTGGTTTCTGACCTTTGCTTGAAAGCTCCAGGGTTCTCTGTATTTATATATTGTGTATTTTGTGGGGCTTTGATTGATTGCACTGTTATTAGTTATTATTGATTAATGATTGTGATGTTGTATCATGAACCTGAAAGCTGTTTAGATTGACTCAGCTGAAGCAGTATAGGAATAACCATATATGTATAATCATACTAACAACATGTGTGATTGTGCCTCAGATATCTCTATACGTGCTATGTGGAACAGTCATAGCCAAAGTCTTAAGATACTCACTTTTTAGTTCTGAACAACTTAGTTTGGTTGCGCTCATTATCATTTTATTTATTAAATTTAATAACTATTATTTTTTATTTTATTTATTAAATTTACATACTGCCCATCTCACTGTTACAGTGAGTTTGGGGGGTTTACAGCAAAATGAAAAGATAATACAAAACAATTAAAAATTTAAAAAGATTAAATAACGACTAAAAACCAAGAGGACAGGCAACAAGGGGACAGGGGGGGAGTTCTCTCTACCCCATCAGCCACCCCCAGCATAGTGTGCCCCTTTCAGGGTTAGAGACCAGGTGTTAAGGCTCAGAAGGCCAGGAGTGTGGGAGCCAACCTCACATTCCAGAGGGCAGGGGCCACAGCAGAAAAGGCTCCTCCCCCAATCACCACCAGTCAAAACTCTTTGACAGACGGGATCCAAAGTAGGTTTATTCCGCTGCAGCAAGTGGGACAGGCCAATCCCATCAGCTCCTCAGATAACCTGGACCCATGCCATACTTATTATACTTGCCATTGTAATAGCACTTGTAGACTATGCCACAGTTTCAGTACTTTTGTTATCCTGTACCACGTCATTGTTATACTACTTCTACAAGAGTTCCCCCTTAGAGTTATAACCTGGCCTACAAGGTGGTTCTCTATTTCAAGTTTGCCTCCTACATATTTTTCTTATAAATTTACACATTTTCACGCAGCAAGACCAAACTTGGAAAATATTGGTCTAAGTGAAATGAATGGGTAGTGTTTTCAAAAGAAGGCTGTTCTTGTTTACTGTTCAACTCCTCTGAGTCGAAAGCAACTTTCATTGATGTATTGACCAAGGATTGCATATTTGTTTCCCCAACTGCTCTTGGTCAGCTTCAAAGGCACCAAGTAGGCAAGTGAAAACCATCTTCGGCTGCTCCAGCTAAAATTCCTCTTCTCTTCATCAAGTCAGTCCTTTGAGGGAACATTCTGAAACTGTCTTTAAAGACATCATTTATGATGACTTTAATCATGACTGTTGATATTGCCTGGAAACTTACTCTACAAGGGTTTCGATCCCCAAAGGGCAGATATAGAAAACAAATAAATAATTAAAACCCTGTAGGAGAGAGAAGGTCCCAATTATGCATGTAGAGTGGCACATCAACCTTTATAAAGTTGGTCTTGGCATTTCACCCAGCAGGAATTAATGGCACACAAATACCTTAACAAGCAGAGGAAAACAACATAGGAGATGGTAGTAAGATGCCACTTGTACCTTGTTTCAGGAGGAAAAAAGAAAATCTGGGGAACATTGTTTTTACATGTCCTGAACTCCCATTGAATTCCAAACTTAACTTGGAAAATGATTTGTAAGTAAAAGAATTGGCCTTAGCAGGATATATTGGAAAACCACAGATCCTCTTTAATACAGGGAACCCTCAATTTACAGGGTGGGCTTGGGGTTATTTTCAATTGGTCTTTTCATGTGCATTTGCTTCAGACCTTGCCTAATGTCAGGGCTGCCTCCGATCAATCCATAGGAAAGAAAACCCTTGACTGTATAGATTCAGAGAAAAGGTATTTTTACTAGGAAAGAACTGATTGCAGCAAAAGCCAGGCAAGATCTGAAACAAACAGACACAAAGAGACAAATTAAAATAACCCCAGAGCCTCAGTAGCCAGGGAACTAGAGTCCAATCGTCAGCCAAGAAGATGTTTTGGGAACATCTCCGGTCCAGGTTCACCTGTCCTTTGTGCATGCCTTTCCCAAGACGGTTGGCCTTGAAGATGTTAAACAACTCAAGCTGGCTTCTCTGAGTCCAGGCCTCCCCATTGCTTCTCAGAAATTCCAGTCTCACATCTCCTGTACACTTCTCCTCCCAAATACCCATTGCTTCCCCCACCCATGGTTTCCATGGCAGCTGGCAGCAAGCTTGAAGGGAAGCGAAGATGGCCTGGCTGACAATTTGTTTACTGACTGTTCAAAGTTATATGACACTGAAAAATGTGATTGCTGGTTCTTGCACTAAAAAGTGCATCATCCCCACAGTCACATGATCAAAATTCAGGCACTGGGCAACTGACATATATTTATGACTTGATGATTTTTATGATGGTTGTAGCATTCCAGGGACAGCCACGCGGCACGGGAGGAAGCGAACCGGCAGTGAGATAAGTTAGAACCCACCCCTGGATGGAATCTGTTTGTGAGGATATCATTGGAGGAAAAAATGGATTTTGACAGGTTATCTGAAGTAGCCCACTCTTCACAAATTATTGAAGGGAACTGTGATAGTCAGGGACAAGTAGTTTTGATCAGAAAAAAGGATTACAACAGAATCCTGGTTTTGAAGAAATAAAGTCTTTAACTGACATATGCAAAACATTTCTTTAAGCCATGAAACAGAATTAATTTACAAAGAGAACATTGTTCTAAAGTAATTATTTCAGAGTGAACTGTGAAATGATTTAAAAGTATAACACATGTATAATTCCACAATAATGAAGTAGAAAGTGTGTTGAAGATTAAGTGCCATCAAGTCATTATCGACTCTTAGCAACTATATTATGAGTGGGCAACTATGGCTGGCTCAGGAATTCTGGGAACTGAAGTCCACAAGTCATAAAGGGGCCATAGTTCCCCATCCCTAAACTACATAAATAGATTTTCTCCATAATGATCTGTCCCTCATATGTCTTTTAGCACTTCTGACCATGCACTCACTGCTGCTGTAACTGAGTCTATCCGCCTTACTGATGATCATCCTCTTCTCTTTCTGGCCATCTTCTTCTCTTTCTTTCCCAATTTTAGAGCCTTCTCTAGAGACCTAGGTCAGTGGTGGCTAACCTTTTTGGCACCGAATGCCGAAACAGGAGCGCGCGGTGCGCGCGCGTGCATTAGCCTGCCAGAGCGCTGAAACCCGGAAGAAAGCAGCTACACATCCGGGTTCCGTTGCATGCATGCGCGCTGGCCAGCTAGTCTTTGCGCATGTGCGCAACAGAACCCGGAAGAGAGCAGCTGGCCGCGTGTGCATGCACGCTGTCGCTACTGCACTTCCGGGTTCTGTCGCATGCATGTGCGAAGACCAGCTGGCAGGCGTGCAGGCGCGCGACGGAACCCGAAGTGCAGCTGGCAATGGTGCGCGGGCCCACAGAGAGGGCTCTGCGTGCCACCTCTGGCACGCGTGCCATAGGTTCGCCATCATGGCCTTATGTGTTCAAAGTAGGATAATCAGAGCCTGGTCATTTGTGCTTCGAGTGAGAACTCTAGGTTGATTTGTTCAGTGTTTTTAATATGTGCTGTATGCTTTGATTTTAATAATATACAGTGGTACCTTGGTACTCAACTGTTTTGAAACTCATCGAATTTGGTACTCAATGCATTTTGACATGAAAATTTTGTCCCAGTAGTCATCATTTGTTTGATGCTCAATGCACAAGCTAGATTTTTTTACAATGTTGACTGCCTTATGAATCACGACATGATTCCTTATGGGAAAATTTGTTCAGTACTCATCATTTTTGGTACTCATCGCACCTCCCAGAACCAATTAACGATGAGTACTGAAGTACCACTGTATATGCTTAGTTACACACACAGAAAGAAAGATGTATATGATTGATTATAGTTGGTTTCTGTTTCTAATCTTTTGTCTTTAAGACTATAAGTTACTCAGAGTCTCCAGACATGAAATAACATAACTTTCAATAAATAAATAGAGAGAAGTATCCACTTATAGGTAATCCATGACTTCCAGTACAACCATTTGTTTAATGACTGTTCAAAGTTACAATGGCACTGAAAAATGTAACTTTTGGCCATTTTCCACACTTACGACCATTGCAACATCCCTGTGGTCATGACATCAAAATTCAGATGCTTGGCAATCCATATTTATGACAGTTGCAGTGTCCCGGGGTCATGTGATCACCCTTTGCGACCTTCTGAGAAGCAAAGTCAATGGGGAAGCCAGATTCACTTAAGAACAAACTTAACAACCGCAGTGGTTCACTTAGCAATTGTGGCAAGAAAGGTCATAAAATCGGGCAAAACTCACTTAAGAACTGTCTTGCCCACCAACAGAAATGTGGGGCTCAATTGTGTCACAAGTCGAGGACTACCTGTATTCAAGGGTGCTGCAATAGATACAGATGTGTAAGTGGTCTTCAAAAGGCTTTAAATAGAGGCAGAGGGAATCCACCAAAACTGCCCCTCACGACTTAATTTATTCAGAGAGTTCCAACAAATATGGGATGACTATTAGAAAATGATAAATGGAATGGGTGTTATGAATGGGGGCATTCCACACTGCAATATTTTGAGAGAATTTTAAAACTTCTAAAACATCATAGATGGGGATGACAGAGAGAGAGAGAAATGCACAAAACTTAATAAAACGACTAAAGTCTAGAATGTAGATTATCATTATACAGATCAATGTGGAAATCCTTCATTTTATTTGCATAAGCTTCCAACTATCTAAGGCATTTCAGCCTTCTTGATTAAGAACTGTATACAGTTATACAGATTAATAACTGCATATATCTCATTTACATCCAGTCAACCTACTCGATTTTGTATTGCATTTATCTTTTGTTCTAAATATGAGATTGGATTAAGCGTTCCTTGAATACAATTATTCCAGATCATTCAGTAATACATTCTTCTTTCTCTTCTTTCTCTTTTTTGTAAAGCCTATTATCGAATAGCTCCTCATAAAAGCTTTACCTGTGTCCTAAACCATCCTTATGTCTGTACCTTAAGAAGAAAAAATATTTCAATTTTTTTTTACAAATTTCTGGTACTGTTTCTTTCTGAAACATTTCATTTAACCTCTATCTGAAGGAACTGATTTTCTTTTTAAATGCTAAAGCCATTGGTTTGTGGTCTGAAAGGGTCTTTGGCAGTATCTGTATTTTATGAACACTGGTAGCCAAATTCTTAAGATATCCAAAGCATGTTGTTTGTTGAGAAATGTTTGTGTCTTTCAGAAAAATGAGAGGGGTCCTTTGAGTTTGTTTTCTGGCAGGCATTTCGTTACACAAACTAGGTAACATCATCAATGCTCATCAAAAAGATAAGTGTATTTTTTGCATCACCAGTTTTATATCTCCATGCATCTACAAGCTCTAAATTGTCCATCGTATTTTTTAAAAATGGCAATTTACACCTTGTGTTGTTTGAATGTCTTTCTCAAAATTCCATCTTTTTATGGGCAGATTTCTCCATTCCAGTCTCCCATCAAACACCAATTTTCATACAGCAGTTCCATTGGTTTATCCATAAGGCCTTTATAAAATGTTACTTTATCCTCATTTGGGGCATAAATTCCCATTATCAAAGTCCCAATTGGTCCCATGCAGAGTAACTTCAACCTTCACATATCTGCCATAACATCAATCAATATTTCTGCTTGTAATTGAGACTGTATATTCAGAACAATCTCATTTCTCTTTTTGACTCCCACTAACATAAATTCTTCACCCAATTTTTTGCAGATCAAATATTTATTTATTTTTATTTATTTTATAAAATTTATAATATAATATATAATATTATATAATATTTGGTATATCCTTTTTTCTATAAGCACTTCTTGTAAACACCCTATAACTTGTTTTGATTTTTTAAAATAATGAAATAAATTATTTTTTTGAAGACCATTTGCTCCCTCTGTGAGAGGAATATGAGTTTTAAAATCAACATTTGTACTCAAAACATTAAAAAGTCAATATTTGTCTTGACTTGTCAAGATTTTCATCCTGTATATATTCTCTTCTTATGTGTTTATGGAGGTTCTTCTAGTAAAATCTCAATTACTGTATCTCCAAGTTATACAAGAGTTGAATTTTTCTAGTTGTTCTACTGCCTCTTCAGTCTACAAAAATGTGAATTTGATACGTTTATCCCATGGCAGTTTTCTCCTTTGTGCCACCCAAAAAGTTACTCTGTACATTTACTAAATTTCCAGTAGTTTGTCTGTGTCCAAGATGAATCTTTTTCTTTTCCTAATCTTTTTTACTTTAATTCTCAGGTAAAGATTGAACTTTAAATTATTTTTACCAAATTATAATATGGCTTCTTCTTTGTTCAGTTCTGCTTGCTGAGACTTTAGAACTAAAGACAGTCTGCAATTCTGCAGTGTCTTTGCAATGTGCATAGCAGTGTTCCAATATTTGAGAGGCCGCCATAAAGAAGAGGGGGTCAACCTGTTTTCCAAAGCACCAGAAGGCAAGATAAGAAACAATGGATGGAAACTAATCAAGGAGAGAAGCAACCTAGAACTAAGGAGAAATTTCCTATAAGTGAGAACAATTAATCAGTGTAATGGCTTCCCATCAGAAGTCATTTGTGCTCCATCACTGGAGACTATTAAGAAGAGACGACAGCCACTTGTCTGACATGATATAGGGTCTCCTGCTTGTGCAGGAGGTTGGACTAGAAGACCTCTAAGGTCCCTTCCAACTCTGTTATTATGTTATTCTTTACTCTGATTTGAGTCATTAATTTGTGGGGTCTAATATTAGCCTTAACAGAATCATGTGCCATTTCTAAATTTTGATGTGTTTGTTCAGTTAATTCCCTTGTATGCAATTTCCCGTAAGAAATTCTTCAAGCTGCGGAAAAGAAAAATCCAGCAGAGCTTTGTCTGCTCTTATGCTTCCTTCTGCTTTATTAGGAAGAACAGTAAGTAATCTTATCCCTAGAATTTCTATTCATTAAATTGAAGCAAAGCAAATTATAACATTAATAGTAGAAGAAGAAGAAAAAGAAAGTTCTAAAAATAGAAAGTCCAGTAATTCTTTATAGTTTAACAAATGACTAGTGTGAGGGGAAATGACACAAAAAATTACTTAAGTTGTACCAAACATTAAACAGTAATTAAAATATTTTTCAAATGAATATTATAACATTTTATTTCAGATAAACATTCATTATGATGGAGCTCCCTCTTCAGGTCAAAAGAGAAAATTAAATTAATTGAAGAGAGCAGAAGGAAATTAGCATAACGGAGAATTTACAGGCAGTCGATTTATGACCAGTTGCTTAGCAACCATTCAAAATTACAAACGAAAAACGGGTGTTATGAGAGTCAAGCCCTTCCGTAGTCATAAGCCTGAACTTCAGATGCTTGGCAAACATGGCTGCATTTGTAGCATTCCATAATCAAGTGACCATGTTTTACAATGGTTTTGCTGAAATCTCTGGTTTTTGGCAAAAACACACCCATAGAAAACCACTGGTTCTCTTAAAGACCACTGAATTCATTTAATGACTGCTGTTAAAAAAGGAACTGTTTTACAACCATTACAACATACAATGTAATGGGCTGACTCCATTACGGCTGTATGTTAAGATCCACCTGTGTGTAGTTCAGAGTTAACTTAAACATCCTTTCCATGCACTGATGATGTTACCTAGCTGGTAATGAGATGTCTCCAAGCAGAGAAACAAATTCAGAAAACACCAAGAATCCAATTTAAAAAAAAAATTAAAATAAAAGAAAAAGAAGGGACTGGATCAGACAGAATATATCTGGTTCAAACAAAGAAAATGGTGATATCCTAGAACCGTGATGGCGAACCTATGGCACACGGAGCCATATCTACTGGCACGCGAGCCGTTGCCCTAGCTCACCTCCAGCGCGCATGTGCACGCCGGCTAGCTGATTTTTGGCTCGCGCGGAGGCTCTGGGAGGGTGTTTTTGGCCTCCCGAGGGCCTGGGGGGGCGG
>QLTV01004226.1:195197-240827 GCA_003457575.1 Thermophis baileyi
GGTTGTGCGCATGCGGGGGGGGTGGGGCACCAGGGGGGGGTCCCCCAGTGGCAGGGGGAGGGACATGCATTATGGGTGTGGGCACTTGCGCACGTGCGACAGTGTGCACGCTCGCGCTTTTGGCACCCGAGGGAAAAAAGGTTCGCCATCACTGTCCTAGAAGCAAGTAACTCTGAATTGATAATGTTCTTAACTTCTTTTTAAGCAACTGAGCAGTTACTTATCTCAAGACAGACTGTCTTTTCAATTTCTGAAAAGGAGAAAGAAAACCAGAATGAGACAAAAAAAAAAAAGATCTTTATTTTATTGATCTCTCCAGATACAGACAAAAAAGCTTTTGACAATTTTGAAGGGCTTTTCATGTTTGTAGTTTGCAGAAAAAGATGAATCGTGGCACTAAATTTTTCATATGGATCGAAAGAATAAAAAAGCAGATGTAGCAGTAGATGGTCCTTTAGCATAACAATGCACCAAACCGAAGGAGGAAAAACAAAATTGTCCACTTTCCTTTTCTTTATTTTTATGGGAATTAGAACTACCGAACCCAGAAATTTTGCTAGGTTTTCGAGGAAGTAGGCTTTTCTTTAAAAAAAAAACACAATCTAATTCATAGTAGCCCTTTCAGTTTTCAAAATGTTGGGATCCAGGTGATAATTTTTTTTATATAATTGTGCAGGCAAATTCTGTGCCAGCTACCAAAGAGAGAATTGGGTGTCTTCTAAATTGCCCACCTATTATAGCATGACATGTCAATGCAGTCAATTGCTTGTCTTCCAGTGCAGGTTAATATTAATCTCCAGGGAGAAAGGTCAATTACTTCCTTCAAAAATACTGGCTCTCCTATATGATATAGCATGCATATTTTGTATTTTAGGTAATAACACTGTAATTGTAGGAAGCCCCCTCTCTCTAGATTAAAATATTCTTTATTCTTAATATTAAGAAAGGCAGAATATAGAATATTTCCCCAAAGGAGAAATAGAGAAAACATGTTCTTAAAGGCAGAAAGCAGCCCCAGTCTTTCTTAATAGCAGAAGCCTCAAATCTTTAGAGATGGATATTTCGTGCCCATTGAGAAAGACTGGGCCAATCTATTCATAAACAACACGCACAGAAAGGTGGAGCTGATGGGATTAAAATTTACATCCCCCACCCAAATTCTAAGAACAGGACATGACCTTTAAGGCATAATAGGATTAATCCACCACCACTAGAATAGCAAAAGACACAAGGCCTCACTACATTGCACAACCCCCTGGAGCACCTCAGAACCCTATAAAAATCCATCCATTCCTAAGTCAAGCGGTGAGCCACACCAGAAACATTGCTGCTGTCAATGAAGTTTCTGGAATCCAAATAAACCTTCTTTCCTTGCAGCCAGTCAGCCTCCATTTTATTTCCAGCACCTTTCTCCCGGCTTGGAACCAGACCGGGTTTTTCTTCCAACAACACTTTGTTCTCGTCATTCCATCCTCTGCACCATATGGCTGGCTGCTGCCCTCCAAAATATCCTTCTGTTTTGGTCTCCCTATAACAAGCTCATACAGCTCTCCTTTGGAAAAACTCTTCCTATCTTGACTGTCTGCTAGCAGAGAAAGTAAGGAAGATGATGGCCTTGATGCAGAGATGCAGGTAATATTGCCTAGGCAAAAGGGGGCTGAAATCTTTTAAGTCCAGAAGAGCGAGATAACGTTTGGAAGGGCCTCAGCCAGCCACCTTCTTAATTCACTGAACTACAAGAAGAAGGAGGAGGAGTTATCTGACTTGTAAGATTCTGTTATTATACCAATCTCAATAAAAGTAATGTTTGCCTTCCTGTGGAGTTAATTTTATGATATGGTTTACTTAGTGGGGCTGACACTGCTGAAACACAAGTATAGAATTGCATACATCTAGGGCCAAGACTGAGAAAGCCTATTTCTTCCTGCAAATCATCATCTGTTTCATTTTCTGCCTGGTTTTACAAAATTCTAGAACATCATTTCCTAATCTTAAGGCTTGCTTTTCCCAACTCACACTCAAAGAGCAACCGATGCATAAATAATGTCAGCTCTGGTGCGACTAAGGACTGAAAGGCTAGTCTAACTTAGCCTGATTATGAAGAAGTTAACAAATTTTAATCCCTCTAATTCGTTAACTTCTTCAATAATGGAATTGCCAGTACTTTGGTAAGCAGTTAAGAATGCTCTCTTTTCTCCATTGCCCCTGTAAATAGTCTTATTTTCTTCTACTGAATAGATCATGGGTCCTCAAACTACGGTCCGCAGGCCGCATGCGGCCCACCAAAGCCATTAATCTGGCCCGCGCAGGACCACGAGGCTGCCCGCCCACATTGCCCCGCCCACACTTCGGCCAAGCGCAGGACTTACCTTTGCGAGCCCCACGGGCTGGAACTGAAAGGTAAGGCCAACAATTTTGGCCTGCAGATATGTTCTGGAGGCAGGGGAGGTGAAAACTGGGGCGCACAGATGCCCCAGGAGGCCAAAAAATGGGCGAAAACTGACTGTTTTTCACCTCCCCGCCTCCAGAAGATAGATAAAGAGAGATAGATAGACAGAGAGAGAGAGAGACAGAGAGGGAGAGACAGAAAGAAAGAGAGAGAGAGAGACAGAGACAGAGACAGATAGACAGAGACAGAGACAGAGACAGAGACAGAGACAGATTTCTCAAGCTCCTTGGGGCTGAGAAGAATTGCTGCAAAACTGAGTTTCCTGAAGTGGACCACTAGACTCCTAAACAACTGAAAAAATGATCTAGTAAAAAAAAAAAACTCAACCAAAAGAGCAACATGCAAACAAAAGCAAATAAAACACCCCCAGGAGCAAAACAAATTAAAGTTTAATTTGTGTGCATTGTTTAATGGACTGTTAAATTGGCCATGCCCACCTAGTCACATGACCTAGCCATGCCCACCCAGTCACATGACCACCTAGCCACGCCCACCCAGCCTGTCCGCCCCCCCCCAACAGTCTGAGGGACTGTGAATTGGCCCCCTGTTTAAAAAATTTGAGGATCCCTGGAATAGATACTGGGTTGGTCTTCTATAGCCACAGCTAGTTTAAAATCTTTAATTGAAATTTAAATAATCTGGAAATGAAATCAAACCAAACATGGTTTTTGTCTTGCCTACTAATCTGCTTTGCACAATCTCCTTTTTTGGGTAAGGGCCCCCTGGCCCTTCACTCAAAAGCCAACTATAGTTTTCAATGTGAAAGAAGCACCCAACTCCGTAAGGTTTCCTAACTTATATTCTTAGCCTTCCAGCTAAATTGTTAGATAAAGACAATGCTAGAGATGACTTATTTCAACAGTATACGATAGAGACTGCTAAGATAATTGATAATTATAGTTGGAGGGACACTTAAATTTTCCTTTCATCATTTCATATTTTTTGCATCAAAGCTTGCACAGCTACGAAAATGTTCATTCAATCAATAATTAAATGATTTGTAAGGAGACACAATGTACTCCAGCACCTTTGAATAGCTAACAGTACAGAAAGCTTTAAAAAATAAACATAAGCAACCATATGTATATTTCCTCTATAAATATTATTCACTCAGCTGTTCAATTGTTTGTCTGTTAGAATTGTTTTATCAAAATACAGTATGCAGTTTTGTTCTGCGTCTGTCGAACCTCATTCATCCTTCTTTGCAACCACATACTGTTGCTTCCTCAGTATATATTTCATCAAAGCTCATGTTATTTATACATAGCAATTTGATTATCGTTTCATTCTACATATTCCTCAAATGCCCTCTAACTTTTACTACTTTTCAACAATCTTGATAAAATGCAAAATATCCTTTTAACCTTTGGAGGAGGTAATTAAATCTGTCAGGGAATCATTTATTCATTTTAGAAGATATTGTGCTAGTTATTATTTATTAAATTATTATTATTTATTAAATTTGTATGCCGCCCAACTCCCAAGGGACTCTCCTCTCAGGGGCTATTCTCCTCTCAGGGGCTGCCACAAAGAAGAGGGAGTCAAGCTATTCTCCAAAGCACCTGAGGGCAGGACAAGAAGCAATGGATGGAAACTAATCAAGGAGAGAAGCAACCTAGAACTAAGGAGAAATTTCCTGACAGTTAGAACAATTAATCAGTGGAACAACTTGCCTCCAGAAGTTGTGAATGCTCCAACACTGGAAGTTTTTAAGAAGATGTTGGACAACCATTTGTCTGAAGTGGTGTAGGGTATCCTGCCTAACCAGGGGGTTGGACTAGAAGCAGGGATGGGTTTCTCTTACCTTCCCTACCGGTTTGGAAGTGCGCGCGTTGCGTGGGAAGTGCGCGTGTGTCACATCCAAGTACTGACCCTCTGCGCATGCACAGAAGCCTTTGCGCATGCACAGAGGGTTATTTGCCAGCCGCTTTCAAGCAGCGGCGACCGGGGAACCGGTTCGGGGGCATGGCAATAGCAATAGCACTTAGACTTATATACCGCTTTACAGTGCTTTACAGCCCTCTCTAACCGGTTCACAGAGTCAGCATATTGCCCCCAACAATCTGGGTCCTCTTTTTACCGACTTCGGAAGGATGGAAGGCTGAGTCAACCTTGAGCTGGTGAGATTTGAACCGCCAAACTGCAGCTAGCAGTCAGCTGAAGTAGCCTGCAGTGCTGCACTCTAACCACTGCGCCACCTCGGCTCTGCGCCACCTCGGCAAGCCGGCCTTCACTACCGGTTTGGCGACCGTGGCCAAATTTCCGCCACTGGTTCGTGCAAACCGGTCCAAACCCACCACTGACTAGAAGACCTCCAAGGTCCCTTCCAACTCTGATATTCTGTTCTTCTCTTCTCTTCTCTTCTCTTCTCTTCTCTTCTCTTCTCTTCTCTTCTCTTCTCTTCTCTTCTCTTCTATTCTATTCTATTCTATTCTATTCTATGGTATCCTGCCTAAGCAGGGGGTTGGACTAGAAGACCTCCAAGGTCCCTTCCAACTATTCTATTCTATTCTATTCTATTCTATTCTATTCTATTCTATTCTATTCTATTCTATTCTATTCTATTCTATTCTATTCTATTCTATTCTATTCCTATTCAGTATTTTAACCCCCAGTTCCCTAAACTGTTGGCAACAGACACCAATGCTATAAATTACTTTACTGGCAACAGAGTTGTGCCACTATTCTGCTTTCCACAGATGGATACTAGCTCACTTTGTGATAAAAGATTTTGAATGACCTCCCTCCAAATGAAACTAATGGAGCTGTTATGAGATAATATAAACCCTTGCTTTTAAAAATTAAATTTTAATCTATCTATCAAGAGATTCTCACAATTGCCTGCAGCTGGCTTGTACAGTGAAGGGGAAGGCCAGTGAGTTTTGAAAGTGGTTCCATTTTATCCATGTAAGTTTGATTTTTTTTTTTAAACTGCCCTAAGCTGCTTAGACACTCATGGGAATGAGACCTGTTTGAAAACCTCTGGCTTAAATGAAAACAATAAAACTGGTGGGTTACTGAAGGACACAGGATTATTCCACATTGCAAAGAACTCTACAGAAAATGAAAGATATAAACCTCAACTTTGCTTCAAGGCAGAGTAACAATGTCATAACAGCAGAAAAGAAGGTTCAATCTAAAATTCGAAAAATAAACATCTTACAGAAGTCTCCCACGTGTAATTTTTGCTGGCGTTCAGATATTACCTCTCATTATACATTTATGAGGCTGTCAGAAGCTAAGATGATCACATTGCTCATAATGTTTGAGAGAGGGGTAATTTTATTTAATTTATTATTAATTTATTTGCCACCCATCTCCAAAAAGACTCTTTTATAGGTAGTCCTCGATTTACGATCACAATTGAACCCAACATTTATGTTGCTAAATGAGGCGTTTGTTAAGTGAGTTTTGCCACGTTTCCTGCCACGTTTGTTAAGTGAATCACTGCAGTTGTTAAATTAGTTAACCCGGTTGTTAAGTGAATCTTAAGCTTCCCCACTGAGTTTGTCAGAAGGTTGCAAAAGGCGATCACGCGAAACCGGAAATCTGCAATCGTCATAAATAGGAACCAGTTGTCAAGCATTTGAACTCTGATCACATGACCATGGGGATGCTTCAAGTGTGAAAATCGGTCATAGGTGTCACTAAGTGTGAAAATCAGTCATAGGTCACCTTTTTCACTGCCACTGTAACTTCAAATGGTCACTAAACAAACGGCTGTATGTCGAGGACTACCTACATTTTGATAATTACCGTTTTACTATCAATTTATTACATTATATTCATGGTTTCTGAGAAAATATATATAACACACGGCACACATTTTTAAAATGAAGAAGTCCTGACATTTGGAAAAGGAATAGCAACAACAGAGATACTTCCTTTTTTGTTGTTACCTCCAGAGGTACACACACCTACCTCTCAGCTGGCTAAAAGTGATAATGAATTTGCCGGTTACAGACTTCAGCTCATTATTGGCCAGCGTGATGAGATGTATGCCTTCAGCCACATGCCTCATGACTTTATAAAGGGCGATGGGGAATGTCATCAATTTGCAATCTGCCAAATCTAAAGGAAGACATCAAAGGAGGAAAGGAAGGGTGAGAGAAGAAATATGGAGTTTTCCAGAACAAAATAAGCTGCGTTGTGAGGCATCAAAATTTTATTAGCTGTCCGTGAGGATTAGATGCTTGCAGTAGAAGAATCAGGGGCAGATACACTTTGAAATAAAGTCTATCTTGATAAGATAGGATGGGGTGCTGCAACAGACCAGAATATCGAAGTTAATAGTGCTGCCAGGAGGTTACAATGCTGGGAAAACTCTTCTGTTTTCCTACCACTTAAGTATGAACCCTATTCACTGACAAACACACCATGCAGGTAAGAACTGAAAAATAAATTATCTGGAGGATAAACACAGGTAGCTATTGTCTCTGCTTCATTTCAGAAGTAAACAGTCCATCCCACCTTCTATCTCATAACTTCTCTCTGAAGGCCCTGCCCTTAAAAATACTTAAAATTCAGTAAATGTAGGAATAATATTCCTGCAGCAAAGGAATATAATGAGCACATTTTCTTGGTAAAAGTGGTTTTTGCTCTTTTCAAGTGAACTGGCAGAGAACTTGCTCTCCATCCTGTACGTGAGACGAACACTCAAATAACTCCTCCATATTCTACATTAATCTAGCCAGCATGGAAGAAGAAACATAGGGAGAAAAAGTTATTGCCTCAGCCTTCCATCCTTCCAATGAGGGCCCCAACTGTTGGGGACAATACTGTATGCTGACATTGTAAACCACCCACACCCACCTGGCACTCAGATAAATCAGCCATCAACAGGTATATAGAGATAAACAACATCTACACATCACTCAAAAGAGACAATCAAAATGCCCAAAAGGAAACCAAAAGACCACAGCACCTCCTCACCAGCAATCAACACCCATATGAATAGAAATTAACACTAAGACCAACCCTAGACTGACAATCAAAAAGTAAACAATACCACAATCAAGGAACTACCAATACAGACAAACAAGCCAATTGTAAACAATAGCCTTATCAAGGAATCACCATGATACTTACAAGGCAAGCCACTAGAACAGGGGTGTCAAACTGGCGGCCCGCGGACCAGATGCATCACGCGCAGGCCACGCCCACCCCAGCTCTGTGATGTCAGAATAGCACTTAGACTTATATACTGCTTTACAGTGCTTTACAGCCCTCTCTAAGTGGTTTACAGAGTCAGCATATTGCCCCCAACAATCTGGGTCCTCATTTAACCCACCTCAGAAGGATGGAAGGCTGAGTCAACCTTGAGCCAGTCAGGATCGAACTGCTGGCAGTCGGCAGAATTAGCCTGTAATACTGCATTCTAACCACTACACCGCCACGGCTCTTATACTGTACATGTGCTGATGGATTCTTAAAGAAGGGCATTGCCTCATTTTTTCATTGTTTGGACTTGTAAAAGCTGGTGTCTCTTCCGTCTTTTGCAAGTCATGGCAGAAACTGAAGATATGGAGCAGAGTATATGAAGCAATATGATCACTTTGCTCTTACAAACGAGAGGGCTACTTTGCTTTATGAAGTAACTTCAAGGAGATGTCATACTCAATATTTCCTTTAAGTCAGTGGTTCTCAACCTTCCTAATGCCGCGAATCCCGCCCCGCCGCCGCAACCCCCGCCCCTCCCCCTCCCCACACGTGCGCGTTGCCAGTCACCAAGATGGCGGGCTAGCATGCGCTTAGGCGACCCCTGTGAAAGGGTCGTTCGACCCCCAAAGGGGTCACGACCCACAGGTTGAGAACCGCTGCTTTAAGTGAAGCACCCTGAAAAATTTGCAACCCTTCCCAGCCAGAAGTTGCAAATGGTGATCCTATGACCCCAGAACGCCGCAACCCATCGTAAATACATGCCAGTTGCCATTCCCCCAAATTATGAGCATATGATCGTGGGAATGTTGCAATGGTTGTAAGTCATTTTTTCTATGCTGTTGTAACTACTAACTGTTGCTAAATAACTGGTTGTAAGCCAAGGATTACCTGTATACAAATTCTAAAGCTGTCAAATAGGTGTTCAGAAATCCATGCTTCTTTTGGTGTTAATGGGCTTTTCTTTCTACTTCAATTAGTCAGGACTTGAACAGATCAGAAATCCATTACATACAGTCCCACAAGATCATGAAAGTTTATAAACACAATCAACATATTCCACCTTTAAAATTCTTCAGTATTTCTAAACACTATGCAGATTAACAATCCATCAGAGTTCTTTCTTCATAGGTAATCATTTGTTTAATTGTGATTCATTAAATAAATCACAATTGGCCGATTACTCAATATGGTAAGCTTTCAAACTCTGGTTTGAAAGCCAGGGTATTCTGATTCGCACAACAAACATAGCTGGGAATTCTTGAAATTTGTTATACCCTATATAGCAAGCTGGCTGGGAATTCTGGGAGTTGAAGTCCGCCAAGGCTTAAAGTTGCCAAGGTTGGAGACCCTTGCCCTATATGACACCTTAGAACGATAAATGAAATTGTGTTCCTCCCTATGAATCAAACTAATGAACTCGTGCTCAGTTATCCTGACAGTGCCAGCTATCATGTTAGCATCAATGGGCTCCTTGTTCTATCTTTTATCCTCTCTGCACACACCAAACTGACTCTCCGTCAGAATTTGGTTCTGCTCCCAGCAATTTCAGGAAAAGCGCATGGAGTTTTTTTTTGGGGGGGGGGTCCTGATCTTAAGAATCAGGTCTTTGAAGAAGATTGTTGGCTGTACAGTCAAAGAAATGAATTCAAAGTACAGATTAGAAAGAGTATTCCTAGAATCCCAGATGGGCTTTTGAAGAAACAGATGTAGAAACAGTTGGAAACCTACGATGCTTACTCATGATCCACAGTTGGACAATCCCTGTAGTAAGCCATAATAAATAAACACTGATGAAATATCACTCGGATAAGTAAACCCAGTTAGCTACTTTTTCCTATACAATAGCTTTAGTCTTCAACTGTCTATATTTATATATAATATCTAGCAATTCTAAGTTTTTAATTCACACACTGTGATTTTTAGTGTACTATAAACACTGATGAAGTTGTTAGTGTGATAAGTAAATCCAGTTAGCGTCTATTTTACTCACTGTAAATGTACTGTATTTAGACCTGAAAAATAGTACTGGTTAAAATACTTCCTATACAATAGCTTTATTTAGTGTTTCTTATCTACATTTTTAATTCAGATCACCTGTGGTTCTTAGTGTGCAGCTCTCCTCTGCTAATACATGGAACCCTATCTCATAATATAAATTATTACATGATCTTCTGTATCTATCTTTTCATTTTCTCTTTGAATAGACTAAGTTTTATATATTCCATTTTCTCTGAGCTTAGCTGTTTTCCTGTTTTATTCGTAGGCTCTGTAATATCATTAGGGAAGGAGAGAATGGAGTTTGCTGATTGTGAAATGCAGAGTGGCTTTGGGTTGTCTTTTAAACGACGCAACGATGGAGTGTATCTCTTGGTGTCTGTTGATAGCCAATTTGTCAGAATGTCAAATTCCTTAGCAATTTTGGATTAGTTTCGCTCCAAAATAGACACACTTTCCCAGCTGAAATTGGGAAATTTATGCTGTATAATCCTAGAGACTTCAACTGAATTAAATCTGACTGCTGATCACGCAGCACCAGAGATCAGCCAGCTGAATTCAATTCTTTTCAAAATGTAATGGAAAAATGCAGCTAACGCTGTCCAGATCCATTCTCACCAAGTGCTGCAGTTAATAATTTTGAGTAGAACAATGGAAGAATTCAGAGGGGTTATGAGAGAAAGGGCTTAGACAATAATATAATTTGCAAAGCTCGGTTTCCAGGTGTTTCTCCTTTTCTGATGCCCAATTCTTCGCAAAACAATTACCTATTATTTAATGTTGGAGTCATGAGCCACCACATTATACTATAGTGACCTGGCAGGATGAGGGAACTTCTCTGTGATTTCTGTTCCTGCTGTTAGGTACCGTACATTAGAACAGATCATGTGCTTCTCTTTTAAGCTAAATGGATTCTGCTTGCCTTCATAGATATGTTTCAGCCCTTTGAGGTAGACCAGGTCAAGAAACTGACTCCATAGTAAATATTGGAAAATTATTGATGTAGGCTACCATAATAGATCCTTGAAACCCTGACCGAGTTTCTCTTCCTTCCTTCTCTTATACTAGAGAGTCGAGACCGGGTCGCTTTAAAGTTTCTTTAAGTTTCTTTATAAGTTTCTTCTTATAAATCTTATTAATCCATGCTTTATTCTCTGCATGCCTTCTCCAGAGTCACCTCCAGAGGTGGGCTTCACATACTGTAACAACCGATTCGCCCAGCACCGGAAATGTGAGCGCGCGCCATCAGCACATGCGTGCGGCATCAAAAACACAGCGATATAGGACGAGATTGCGCCCGGGGAAGGTGGGCGGGGCCACCCGCAGGACACTACTACCGGTTCACCCGAACCGGTCCGAACCGGCTGAATCCCACCTCTGGTCATCTCTCTGACTCTCTTCTTCAGAAAATCAAGGAGGTGATAAAATAGATTGGCAAGTTAGGAACCAGAGTGTCCCAGACTAGAGAGAATATTACATAGACAGCGTACAGCTGCCTTCCAATGCAGCAAGAGATTGGTGCAACAACTCAGAACGGCAGAAGGAAAAGGCCTAGATTTTAAACTCTGGAGTATATACATAAATTTCCTCGCACTGGAACTTGAGAAAGGGACGGGAACTACATTATAACTTTACTGTTACAATGCAAAACAAGAAAATAATTTGTGCTTATACTTCCACCATATAGTAATTTTATGTCCTCTATGGTTGTGTATGTCCTAACCACAAGCCTAACTTTTAAAAAGTGCATGTTTATTTACAGAGCTTCCTTGAAGCTCCTTAATTATTTTAATCTCTTTTTTCTTTTTTTTTAGAATTAGGTGTGATCTTGGAAGAAGTCCCTCTGCCCTGTTATCAGTGGGGATGGAAAGATTCCCCTTGTTGCGATTGTGATGCTGATATTAAACATATTGTGCAAGATGGCCCACAACATGCATTATTTGGTTCCCTAGATCTACACAAAGCGACACCAGAGGCAATTGCCTGGAAAGCTGAACTGGACAGCCAGTTATGAGGCCACTGCAATACCCCCATAGAAGTTTAATTTCTCTTCTGTCATGTTCTCATCATATGCTAAATAATAATAATATTGCTTTACTTATGCTTCCTGTACCTAGCCTTTCCTATATTAAAGGGAGGAAGGGAGGAGGGGGAGGAAGAAGAAGAAGAGGCAAAATTTCTGTTTTTCTAAGCCTTCTTGGAAAGCCAGCAGCTGAATTGATCTACTGCGCTCTGCTGCTCCATTATTTATCCATCCACAATAGCATCTTTCTCCCACTGTCCAATCTTTCACCGGCTAATCTGTGTTGCTCTGCTGGGATCATCAATAACACCTCCTTCTTCTTTTCCCCAACTTCATTGCCTGTTTTCCTTCAGTAACATCAGTCCCTCAGCTCCCTACATGTATAGTCCATTTGTTGTTCTCTTGGCTACTTGAGATATTCCTAGGAAACTTCAAGCTCAAAGTATCAATGCTCTTTCTATCATGTTTCTTCCAAGTCCAACTTTCATTTCTATAGAGTGTCAAGTTTTAATCTGCACGTACACACGCACACGTTTAATTTTGTGCACTTGGCTAGGTCATCTATAAAGTACTCTCTCTATTAACATATTTCTGGTCTGCCTTCCAATCTGAATCTTCATCTGATGATCATTCTCTTCTTGCTTGTTACATAACCACATAGCTCCCAGCGACCGGTGAGATCCCACAGAGTTGGTCTCCTCCAGGTCCCGTCAGCTAAACAGTGTCAGATGGTGCCTCGCTTTTCCAGCAGGCTTGGGGCCGTTGATCTCGCGGTTGTAATCGTCGAGATCCGGCCATGATGTGATATGCATGAGTTTTAAATTGTTTTAATGTTTAATGTTTTAATGTTTTATAATTGTTTATGATGTTTTATAATGTTTTCTTTTCTATGATGTTTTTAATGTTTATTTGCTGTTGTTAAGCCGCCTAGAGTCCTTTGGGAGTTGGGCGGCATACAAATATAATAAATATAATATAAATATAAATATAATAACTGCAATGACCCTCCAAAGAGGCCACTCAGACAAAGAAACTTGTGCAGTTATTTATGATTTTGCAAATGCTTCAGCATTTGTCATTGCCATTGGAAGTTTTCCCATAACATGATCTGAGCAGCTCATGGGCAGAGATATTCATTGAACCGCCTGTCATCAGATTGCCTGGCCAATTATCTTCCCACATATCAGTTTTATTTCAGAGCTACAGAAAACAGTAATTTCTTTCCTTTTTCAAACTTTCTTGGGAAGAAATAGAGGTTGACTGCAAAACCTATTTTATATATCAGAGCTTTATGAAATCTCCACTGTTGGTAATTATAATTCCAACATTCATCACAAATATAATAACTATTCACCCCCTATAAAGTTAAGCATCACGACATCCCATCCCTTATCTATAAAAAAAAATCCATAAAACATTTTTTATCATTTCAAGATATTATAAAACATCATTGTGTGAATAAGTCCACTGTCCAACTCATTCTAATATCAGTTACTGTAAGGAGTCCCTGCGGATTTTACTCCGCTAGTTGTTGCTGACTATAGGGAGCGGTGCTTATGACCAATTGTGGTCATAAGTCAAGGACTACTAAAGAATACTTTCAGTGGTACTTCTACAAGGATTTTTCTTCCCTTTGGTGTTGGTTTTAGATGGTGATCTCATTAGCTGTTTCTCAAGAGTAATAGTGAGAGGATGCTTGGATTTTGGAACAGAATAATTTTGACTGGCTCCTCAACCAAACCTAAGGATTGCCCAAAACAGTACTTTCAGAATAATTGTGTGTGTGTGTGTGTGTGTGTGTGTGTGTGTGTGTGTGTGTGTGTGTGAGAGAGAGAGAGAGAGAGAGAGAGAGAGAGAGATAAGAACAGCACTTTCAAACTATTTATAACTCTGTGTGTGTGTGTGTGTGTGAGAGAGAGAGAGAGAGAAACACCTGTTTGTAATGAAGAAAACTGAATATTTCTAAATGAAACATTCAATTGAAAAATATCCAAAAAACAAACCCAGAGGCAGAGAAAATATGATATAATTGCATCTTCAAGCCAGCTTCAATTTTGATATTTTTCTTGCCAAAGTTTTCAATATGCTTCCTGATTTACTGGGAAACTACTCCACCTTCTGGAGTTCCAAGCAGAATAACTTATATGTTTGTTTTTGATGAGCTCTGAGAGCAACTGATGCTGCAGCACTTTTGAAGCTTACAAAAGATGGGATCTAAAAAGCGTTGTTTTTAAAGTACTGGCCGTCTCTCGATCAGCTCATTCAGCACGGGCCGTCCTCAACTTACAACTGTTCATTCAGTGACCGTTTGAAACTATGATGGCACTGAGCAAAGGGACTTACAACTGGTTCCCAAAGTTACGGATGTTGCAGCGCTCACGAAGTCATATGATTGCGATCAGGGCTCTTGGTAACCGATTCGTACCTACAACGGGTTGACAAACTGTTCATGATCATGTGGTTGTCATCTTGCCTGCTGGCTTCCTCAGAAAATCAACAGGGAAACTGCCAGGGAAAGTCACAATGATTTTGTTTTTCCGGTGCCCTGCCCTGCCCTCCTTGGGAGATTTCTTCACATAGTGCACTGCCATCCTTCCACATTCTTGGCTAGAAAGATTTCCTAACCTTCTGTCACACAGAAAGGTTAGGGAGGGGAGCCAGCATGCTGGATTGGAGAAAGAAGCTTGGATCATTGAAATCCGAGCTTCCTTTCTCCAACTCAGTCTGTCTGTTCTGTGTACCAGAGAGGAACTGCCTGGCCTTTTTCAGCAAGCAGCTCTTTCACTTCATGAGCCCTGGTGGCGCATTGGTTAGAAGGCAGTACTGCAGGCTACTTCTGCTGCCTGCCGGCTGCCTGCAGTTCGGCAGTTCGATTCTCACCGGCTCAAGCTTGATTCAGCCTTCCATCCTTCCGAGGTCAGTAAAATGAGGACCCAGATTGTTGGGGGCAATAGGCTGACTCTGTAAAACCGCTTAGAGAGGGCTGGGAAGCACTGGGAAGCGGTATATAAGTGCTGTTGTCAGTGTTCCGAGTAACGCACCCACTGAAAGCAAAACTCCGGGGCAGGTAGATTCCTCAAAGAACTTGTTTATTGGATACATCATATCGGCACAGCCGGTGAAAACCAACTCTAAAACTTCCCACGGTTTTCATCTAATTAAAAGAGCAAAAGTCCTCCCCCCCCCCAGATGTCACCGGTCACATTGTCCAATGAATATAGCTGGCAGGCTGCTTGGTCATTCCTCTCCTCCTTCAACAGCCACCTGTTACGATGAACTGGATTCCCACAAGAAAACTTTTTGTTTTGGCGGTTAGCTGGGCTATCTACTTCCCCCCTCTCTTCCCCCTCTCAGGCTTCGTGGCAACTATGAGGCAGCACAAGATGGCTTCATCCAGGTTCGCTTCAGAGTTGACAGCTATTGCTATTCAACTTTGCATCTGTGCCTGAGAGGGCCAGGATGGTGATCGTTGAGCGAGGTGATCATATGAGTGATTGGCTTAATAACTGCAATGACTTAATATTGTAATAGTAGACACCATTACAGTCATAAGTCAAGGACTACCTGTCTGAAATACAGGTAGTCCTCAAATTACGACCACAATTGGGACTGGAATTTTGGTCGCTGAGTGATGCAGTCATAAAGCGAGGCACCCTGAGACTGTCTCACTTAGTGACCACAATGCCAGCACTCATTAATTCCATTGTTAAATGAGAATCATGGGTTAAGCAGAGGGAGTCCCAGATAGGGAATGCAGGGGTGCCTGTGGGGGGCGGGGGGGGGGACAGGACAGTCCAGGCTGCATATAATTTGGAGGGAGGGCTGCTGCAGTACTGCACAAAGCCTCAGCCACCTCTGGAAGTCTCAGCTATCCCAGCCTGACCCAGCAGCGGAGCACAAAGCTACCACACCCAGGACACCTCACCACCACCCCCATCTGACCAAGAAGCGTTTAGGATTCCTGGGCAATTCCTTCCATCGTCTATGTCTTCCCCCTCTCCAACTTTTGGCTGCCCTACACAATGCCACTCATCAGTGGCAGTGCTGGCACTGGAACTGAAGTAGACGTTTCCAACTGCACTGCCCCCACACCTCTACTTCAACCCCAGAGCTGCTGCTGCCGCCGCCGAGGGCTGCTATGTAGGGTAGTCGAAAGAGCATAGATTAGGGGGGAGATAGATGGGTGGGGAGAGTTGCAGCGCCCCTACAATCATAAGTGTGGGCAGGCTGCCAAACCCCCAAATTTTAATCATGTGTCCTTGTGGGCCCTGCATCAGCCATAACTTCAGGCACAGGTCCTAAGTCCATTTTTTTCAGCCGCATCATAATTTCAATTGTGAACGATTGGTTATAAATTGAGGACTACCTGCAGAACCAAGTCAACATATGAGACATATTAATTTACAGTTGTAGACAGTCATACCCGACTTAAAAATAGCACTCCCTTGGCTATATTCCCAGCAATTACTATTCAGAAATACACTACCAAATGGGATACTATCCAAACTGTACATTACTTTGAATTCAATTCCAAAGAGATGCTTTAGAATATTTGGGGGTGCAAACATAGTACTTGCCTACAATTCTTGAAAACAGATGTGTTTTTCCCCCAGATCGCATGTCAGCTATGATCATTTAGAAGCCATAAAATTGATAAAACATTCACGACCTAATGGTTAATTTCCTTCAGTAATTTAGGATAATCTTTTATAATCTGCAGAATCTAAAAGATAATATTATTGTGACGGTTGGTTGCACAGTCAGCCAGACATTTAGATTGGATTTGGCATTTTAATCCACCTATCGAATCCTCATTATTATTGTTATTATTGTTGCCTGATTCTGAACAACTCTGGGTAGCTCAATCAAATAAGTTACAATAAAATCAATAAAACATTAAAAATAAAAATAAAGATCACAGACACTCAGAGCCCAACCTACCTCTAAAATAAATTGTGGGGATAAAAGAGACATCCATGGAAATGACAGTGAAAGCACCATATAAAATAAGTAAGCAGATAACAAGAATCCTACAGAACTGGGCCAAGGAAACCTTTGCATTAGCCAAATATATTCATTCAAAAAGCTCACAAACATGGATAGGAAGGTGATGGTCCGTCATAACTTTGAACGGTCACAGTCAAGAACTATCTATATTTAAAATGATTATTTATAATTACTGGTTTGTTTAACCAGAGATGAGTTAAAGGTTGTTTATTCGATATGCTATACCACCTGCACTGGTCTACAAATCATCACAGATGAATTTACAGCCCTTATTAAACCAAAATCTAACAAAAGTCATTATAGCTTAGCATGCTCTCTGGATTAAACAACAGTTAACTTAATGTATATGGACTTTTAGTTTAAAATCTCCATTTTCAATTAGTTGGTGCATTAAATTCCCAGCTATTCCTACACCCCACTGATGTAGAGGTCCTGGGCCAGTGTCTGAAGTTAATAAGGACCCGGTGCAGATCTGAATAAAACAAGCTCCGACCAATACAATGATGGAGTTCCTAGCGGTCAGTAGACTTCTGCACACCCTAATTACACTATCCTCAGGACTCAGGAAAGGACTGTGCTCCTCTCAAAGATGGTCTGTGACATCATCAGTCATGCCTTAGACTATTGTGACACACTTTATATGGGCTGCCTACAACCTGAAAGCTGTAGCTCAGGGGTGTCAAACTGGAGGCCCACGGGCCGGATGCGTCACACACAGGCCACGCCCACCCCAGCTCTGCAAAGGGGAAAAACGTCGCAAAACGTGATAGCAACATGACGCGGTGAGCTTGACACCCGTGTTGTAGCTTGTGCAAAATACAGCAACAAGATCATTTACAAGACAAACCTGCCAAAATAAAGTTGCTATATTCGTTGCCATTAGGCTTCTGGGCCCCATTCAAAGCATTTTAATTTTTTAAGAATAAAAATTATTTTTAATGGTGAAATACAAAATAATCCTACATCAACAGCAGAAATAATGATTATACAGTGATTATATAATGATTATGAGTATACAGTGAAGAAAATATATTGATGTATTACAGCGATTAAAATAAGTTGTGATAAAAGAAAAAATAATTAACAAAACATAACTGTAGATAACAATATAAAATTAATTCAGTCCCTAAGCTTATCATTACATCTAGTCCATATAGCAATGTATTATGCCATGTTCTGATTTTTAGAACACATAGACTTTTCAAAAATAGATAACCTATACTGTATCTTGGATCTATTCCTTAATTACAAGAGTAATTTATTTTAATTGCGCAAAGATTTTCCTTATCCTCTTTAATAACATACAGTATTGCCATACTGTAGTTTGCTTTTTTTTTTTTTTTACTTAGGACAGTACAAATCACCAGCCACACTGATTTGTACATTCTGGTCTATATGATTTATTGTTCAAATCCAGTGAATTGTAGTTTGCTCAACAAACTATGGTTAAACAATCCATGACATGGTGTGATATGAGAACCAAGTCATAATGTAGTCAGTTTGCCTTTGACTTGGTATATTGTACAACCCTGGCTTGCAATCAGCCATGGTTTAAAATTTAATATGATGTGAGACTGCAGTCATATGCACACTAAGATATATATGCATGTCTGGATTTGTTACACTGTGATATGAACTATCTAGGTCTTGAAAACCCAATCAGAACCCTCTTTGCTGTTGGAGACTTGACTGGATTGTGATGGACCAGAACATCTGATCTAGTGATTCCCTTCCCTTCCCCATTGCTATTGTAGAAAACCAATTTGATGGTAGAGCCCGGTATAAATATGATGCACCTAATTACAGGCTCAATTCTTGGCACGTCTAGGAGAATGAACAGAAAATCTCTCATTTTTAGGAATAGACCGAGAATGTCTCCTGAAAAGCCATTAACTCTTGCTGTAGTCAATACAGGGCCATCTATCTCAGTGTTTCTCAAACTTTAAGATGTGTGATCTTCAACTCCCACAATTCCCCAGCTAGTTTCCAAGTTTGAAAAACACCAAGTTTTGATTTTACTGTTTTGATTTTAGCTTAATATATAAAAGTAGTCCCCGACTTGCAACAGTTCATTTAGTGACCATAAACGTAAGGACAGTGATTCACTTAACAACTGTGGCAAGAAAGGTCATTAAATCAAAAGGTCATCAAAATACACTTAACAAATGTCTCGCTTAGCAACAGAAATTTTGGACTCAATTGTGCTTGTAAGTAGAGGACTACCTGTAATAGCATCCTAAATTCTGGGGGGAAAACCAACAGTGGTTAACTTACCAAGAGAATCTGCTTGATTTTCAACTGTTTCATTCACCTTCTTAGCTACTCTGGCAACAGCTTCACCCATTTTTTTCTCCATGCAGGTATGTCCAACCATGAAAATCCTTTAGGGAAGGTCCTACAGCTAAGCAAACAAAAACAAAAAAATCAAAACAGGCTCCACAGTGCTAATACCTCACAAAGGGTTAGAAAGCAGCTTTTCTGAAAGAAAGAAAAAATTAAGTCAATGTGTGCCTAAAATTTACTGAGGTCTGCTAATGTTTAACAGATTAACATACCTGAAGAAGCAACAGGTTGTTCCTTCTATGAGCTGGACAGAGAAACAAATTCAATAAACAGGTACATCTTGGAACACAGCTCTCCATCAGGAACATGAATGCTCAAAAGAAAGTAAATTTGGAAAAAGCTTATATACTAGAGAATCTGTTTGTAGAGGTTACTGTTGTTTATCAGGAATATGTATTAACAGTAAATCCCTTTTTTCTGCATTGCTTATTAAAGTGCATTTTCACTTTAGGAGATGTACTTTAATAAGCAATTCCATCTATAGCGGTACCTGGGTACTCATCCTTAATTGGTTCTGGGAGGCGTGACTAGTACTAAAAAAGATGAGTACCAAACAAATCATGTGACTTACCATGTGACTCTTTGTTTCAGCCAGGAATGTCTTCCTATCTGTCCCTTTTCTTCCCAACATGGCTGACTTCCTGTCCACCCTCTGCAGCTGTCCCCCACTTCCTTTTGCAGCGCATCAAGTACCAAACAAACAATGAATATACTGGGACAACATTTTCGTGCCAAAATGCATCGAATGCCAAATTTAATGAGTTTTGAAGCAGTCAAGTAATGAGGTACCACTGTATACGGCAAGAATTCAGAAAATGACAAACAGGAAGCTTCCAGGAGATACAGAAAACCTCTAACATTTAGTTCCCACCAAACATTCATTCACATTTTTAACTTCTGGAGGAAGAAATGGAGGATTGAAGATAGCTCTGTGAAAAGTGGAGATGATGATTGTGGCGGAATGAAGAGCCAGCAAGCAGACTGGCTCTTCAAAACTCTCCAGAAAAGAAGAGGACTTGAGATCGCCCACAAGTGCTCCAGACAGTTGCTCCTCACGAGGAGACCACAAGACAGCAGTCTCCAGTGGATTTAGACCTCTGGAAGAGGAGGAAATAGCCATCTTGCTGAAGCAGTCGGTGGTTTTGAAAGGATACTAGAAGTTGCATACTTCCTTTTCTAATCACTTTCACAAATTTCTTGTTAGATCAACACATCTGACAGCACCGAATGAGTTTCTTTCAATCCTTAATGGACAAAGTTTTCAATACAAGTTTAAGAATGAAGGCGGATGTAAGTGTCCCAGGATAACGTTGCAGGATCCAATCTGCACACACTCTGCAAGAGAGAAGTTCCCTGAAAATGGGCTCCAGCATGAATCCGAAAGCTCAGAAGACAAAACTTCTCGTCCCTGTGACTGGCCCAGATTGGATCCTGCAACAAGTTTAAGAATTTTTTTTTTTAATAAACAGCAAAAATGTGATTAAGAGTTTGATATTAGAAAGTTACAAATGGATTAAAGGTCTGTAAAGGTATGTGGGAAAGTTCTTGAGAGACTAGGCCAGAGGTCTTCAAACTTGGCAACTTTAAGACTTGTGGACTTCAACTCCCAGAATTCTCCAGCCAGCTATGCTGGCTGGAGAATTCTGGGAGTTGAAGTCCACAAGTCTTAAAGTTGCCAAGTGGACTAGGCCAACAGAACCTGTTAAGGAAATGGTCAGATAAGAGATAGTCTAACCACAGCTGGATATTGTGTGCGGCAAGAGGTTCAGAAAAGACCCTCTCTAATTTTGGGGGCTGTAAAAGAGGACAACTGTACTTTCAGACTTGTAAGATTCTGCTTTGATTAAATAAAATACTTTGTCTAGCTTTGCTTGTACTTGGAAACCACGTTTGGATTTTTTGCTCGAATCTGAAAGAAATGAAATTTTAACCTTGGGATTTGATGATTAGAACTGATTATAGAAGCACTGTGTATTACAGGTAATGCTCAACTTACAACCATTCATTTAGTGACCGTTTGGAGTTACAACGGCACTGATAAAAGTGGCTTATGACCATTTTTCATACTTACAACCGTTGCAGCATCCCCATGGTCACGTGACCAAAATCCAGATGCTTGGCAACTGGTTCATATTTATGACGGTTGCAGTGTCCCCGGATCATATGATCACCTTTTGTGACCTTCTGACAAGCGAAGTCTATGAGGAAGCCAGATTCACTTTACAGCCGTGTTACTGACTGCAGTGATTCAGTAACTGTGGCAAGAAAGATCTTAAATTGGGGCAAAATTCACTTAACTGTCTTGCTTAGCCACAGAAATTTTGGATTCAACTCTGGTCATAAGTCGAGGATTACCTGTATGTTTAATTTTAGAGGACAAGATGAATTTATTTTGTAGTTTTATCTGTATTGAAGTTATAGGATGGAAGTTATTCTTTTTCTGTATTTTTCTTTTCTTTTTCTGCAAACCCCTCCCCCTCATTTTGCTTTTTCTTTGACTCACCTTTTTCCCCCTTATTTACTTTCCTGTATTTACGGTTAAACAATCTGTTGACATTTAATAAAGACTTAGAAAATAAAAAGCATTCATCCAGATTTTAAGAAGGCAAGGATGCAGTAGCCTAATCTTTAATGTCTTTCATTCTGTCTTCTAACTCTAACCACTTAAACATTTATAGATGTGGGAAGTAAAATATGATCCGATCACATAATGGCTGTGAAAAGAAACAACTTTAGACAACACTAGTCACGGTGATAAGTGATTCAGCATTTCTGGATGTTTTTTGTTTTAATGAACAAGCCAGAATCAGAAACCAAGGCCAAAGGATGGTCTCCTTTTATAAGCAAATAATTGAATTACCTTCACATACTTGTGGCACTCCAGAGCCACAGAACAGAAGCTAATATTTCACAGTGAAAGCTGAGTCATTTCCGAAGATTCTGGCTGATCCTTCTAAAATTGAAGCCAAAACCCTATATACTGCTGCCTGTTCAAAGCCGTCAAACCTGAATTCTCCCAAACACCTCCCTGATTTAAACAAGGGTTTCTGCTTTCATCCGATTTTTAGTTATTTCTTTTTCTTTTTGCTATAGAACTTCACTCCACAGTGATGTGAAATTCATTGGAGCAAGCTACGAGTACATACCCACCCACCCACAAAATTAGCAGTGTAAGCAATTGCCCAGGTCATCAGCTACAACATGGTTGTGGGTCTGAATCTGAAACAACCAACACTATACAAATGGACCAATTTGTGCACGTACATACAGTGCATTCAGAAAGTATTCAAACCCCATTCACTTTTGTCAATTTTGTTACGCTGCAGCCCAATTCTAGTGGTTGAAATTCACTTTTTTCTCATTAATCTACACTCAGTACCCCATAATGACAAAGTGAAAACAGAGTGTAGATTAATGAGAAAAAAGTGAATTTCAACCACTGTAGAATGAGAAAAAAACTGAATTTCAACCACTGTAGAATCAGGCTGCAGCATAACAAAATTGACAAAAGTGAAGGGGGTGTGAATACTTTCTGAATCCACTGTATGTATGAGAGAAAGAAGCAAAGTGTATTGTACTACCTCACAAGATGTATTTTAGGTGATTATGATAATACAGAAAAAAACCATACAGGTAGTCCTCAACTTACGACAATTGAGGCCAAAATTTCTGTTGCTAAGCGAGACAAGAGAGTTTTGACTCATTTTACAACGTTTCTGGCCACATTTGTTAAATGAATCACTGCAGTTGTAAAGCTAGTACCATGGTTGTTAAGTGAATCTGGCTTCCCCATTGACTTTGCTTGTCAGAAGTTGCAAAAGGTGATACACATGATCCCCGGGACACTCCGTCATAAATATGAACTAGATGCCAAATGGCTGAATTTTGGGGATGCTGCAGTAGTTGCTAAGTCATAACTCCCTTTTTTCAGTGCCGTTGTCACTTCAAATGGTCACTAAACAAACTGTTCTAAGTCGAGGGCTACCTGTACAGATTACTTGTAATTATTTTATTGCATTAATTTGGAGGCCGCCAATGATTTAGCAATCGCAATTAGATTTAGACTTATAGACTTCATTTCAGCATGCTTCATTTAGCATGGAGACCTGGAAAAGATGCAGTAGAGTTCAATGCAAAGATGCAAGGGATAGGAGAAAACTACTCATAAGGCAAGATTACAATATCTGGGCTTCTTAATAGGAAAAAAGGGAGGGAGATGTAAGATGCGTAAAATGGTTTGGAGAGAAAATAAACAGGATGCAGGTATAGTCCTTGACTTACAACCAGTCACTTGGTAGCCATTCAAAGTTACAATGGACCCTGAAAAAGCTACTTTGGACCCAGATTTAATTTTCCAACAGCCATCACCCCTCCCCCCATCATAAGACCGCATTTGGCAACTGGTGGAAAGTGGTACTTCCTTCTGGTTTCCCACAACAGTCACCTTGTAGCAAACAATAGATTTGTTTAACCATGGAGTTTTTTTAATATTGCAAACATGGTTAAAAAGTCAGTTATAACAGTTATAAAATCCATTTAACCGTCATGACTTAACATGGAAATTGCAGGTCCAATTATGATTGTAAGTCAAGGACTAGTCCAAAAAAAGCGGGTTTTCTGGAAAAAGAATCACTATTCAAAGCTACTGTTCTAGATTGTCTTTGAAAGTACTGTATCTGCAAGGATTAATTACGGAAGTAATCTTACAGACAATATGAATATCATTTTTCAACCCTGTTTGACAAAGTTTATCCCCAAAGGTGTCTATGAAAATGTACTGCCCCAGGGATTTTAGGAGATAAACTCTGTCATGCTCTGCAAAATGTATGAAAAAAGTCAAACTAGTCAATGAGAATAAATGCATCCAGTTTGTACAGAGATCCCATAAAGATCTGTATTTTGGACCAGTATTGTTTAATTAGTTTGCATATGGAGAGGAATTAGAGGTGACAAAAGTGGACCAGATTAATTCATGGATATAGTTACAAATAATGATTGAGCTGTCTTATGCCCAGATGAACACTTGATGGCACAAACTGGTTAAAGTTTTTTTTTTTTGTATATCTTTACTGCTTTCTAGTGGTTGGAAAGAGCAAATGTACATTTAGGTTTGGAAAAAAGCAACTAGTCCTAATAGGTATCTTCTAATCAACTAGTTGATTCTTCTGAATCAACCTTCTTCAAGGAAGCATTAACATACATCCATAAGTGTCTGTGACCCAAATATATCTGGACAACCACAACAGTTGAGTTTCGTATGCCATCAGTGAGTGTTTCCTAGCCTTCACAACTTGAAGACATATGAATTTCAACTCCCAGAATCCCCCAGCTGGCTAGGGAATTCTGGGAGTTGAAGTCCACACATTTTCAAGTTGTCATGGTTGTAAAACACTCAACAGTGAATGTTGTCCATGATAGCTGGGTCTGTTGCAGGGGTGAAATCCAGCAGGTTCTGACAGGTTCTGGAGAACCGGTAGCGGAAATTTTGAGTAGTTCATAGAACCGGTAGCGGAAATTTTGAGTAGTTCGGAGAACTGGCAAATACCACCTCTGGCTGGCCCCAGAGTGGGGTGGGAATGGAGATTTTGCAATATCCTTCCCCCAGGAGTGGGGAGGGAATGGGGATTTTGCAGTATCCTTCCCCTACCACGGCCACCAAGCCACGGTCACCAAGCCACACCACGCCCACAGAACCGGTAGTTAAAAAAATTGGATTTCACCACTGGTCTGTTGGGAAGAACATAGCAATAGCTGTGATGTCACAGGTGGTTGATACTAAGCTAAACTAGTCTAGGATGTACAGGTAGTCCTTGACTTATGACCACAGTTAAGCCCAAAATTTCTTGTTGCCGATAAATTTTACAACCTTTCTTGCCACAGTTGTTAAGTGAATCACTGCAGTTAAGTTAGTAACACGGTTGTTAAATGAATCTGTCTTCCTCCGTTGGTTTTGCTCGTCAGAAGGTTGCAAAAAGGTGATCACATGACCCTGGGATGCTGCAAGGGTAGTAAGTGTGAAAAAAATGGTCATGTCACTTTGCAGTGCAGTTGTTACTTCAAATGGTCACTAAATAAACTGTTGCAAGTTGAGGACTACCTGCAGTTAATAGACCATGTTTTTATAGCATGCCATACTGTATTATCCAATCCAGGCCAAATGTGATTATTCAGCAAATTTGTAGTTCAACCATTTTTTTTAAAAAAAAGAATCCTGCATAAATCCAGTGGAATACTAGACGTCTCAGCACAACCTGTGTTTGCATGGTGCGCTGAAAGAAACTTAGCCGAGCCCCCTCTTCGCCTACAGTTAAAAGAGTCCACCTTTTGCAATTCGTTTGGGGCCCAGTGTTTGGAGAGAGGAAGAAAATGGATTGAGCAAAACACAAGCTAACCACAATATACAGAACATCCTCGCTCAGCACGGGCAGCCAGCCCGAGTGGAAGACCAGCCATCCGCAGGGAAAAACCAGACTGAGCCACGCAAAGGACCACACCACAGCCACTCTGTTGTACGTGCTGGAACTCACAAGAGCTTCACTCCACTACCGGAAGTTCGAGTTGTGCGTCACCCTCTCTTTCCCTATCTCCGGGAAGGCAGATGCATTGTGCGCTCCGGGTACGCTTTATCCTGTTGCAACGAGCGCTTTCTGCGCGGGGAGAGGGGCAAGCCTCCATCCTCTGCGCGCGCCGCCCCCCCTCCCCGACAAGGCTCTCTGAAGTGCAATTAAGGCTGCGGGTCTTTGCTCTCTCCCAGCTGCTCTTTCACGCTTACCGCAGAGGCACAGCAGGGTTGCCTTCCGTCTTGGGCGGCTGCTGGAGCGTGGCGCACCGGCGAACCCCGCGCTCTTGGCTCGCCTCCCCCTGCCATGGAGAAGGACGGGAGCAGCTGGGCCTCCGTTTAAATCCACCGAGGGGGTGGGGAATGGAAAAGCTCTCCCGACGAGCCGGACGGAGAACAGCCCCGTAGCTCGGGACCAATCATCAGCGCTGAAGCCGAGGCCGGGGAAGCGAAGCGAAGCCAGGCAGAACGAGCGCCCTCTCTCGTGGGGGACCGTGGAGGTTCTCTGCACGGTTCCGCGGGTGGGGGGGGGGATTTAAAGGCAAAGCCCGTCCTCGGCCTCCAAATGGAGAGTCGTTTTATTTCACTTCTGCCTGGGCGGATCATCACCAATAGCAATAGCACTTAGACTTGTATACCGCTTCATAGTGCTCTACAGCCCTTTCTAAGCGGTTCACAGAGTCAGCATATTTTATTTTATTTATTTATTTTTATTTATTTGTTTGTCAAACATGTACAAGATAGCAGGTATAGGTATAAACATAAACATAATCAAAGTGAATACAGATAGATGAGGACAATAGGACAGTAGGACAGGGACGGTAGGCACGCTGGTGCGCTTATGCACGCCCCTTACAGAATTGCCCCCAACAATCTGGGTCCTCATTTTACCCACCTCGGAAGGATGGAAGGCTGAGTCAACCTTGAGCCCGTGAGATTTGAACTGCAGCTAGCAATCAGCTGAAGTAGCCTGCAGTGCTGCACTCTAACCACTGTGCAGCGACCTGTTTGGCATTCAAATGGGAGACCACGAGGGCGACCGTGGTCGGGGGTGGGGTGGGGTGGGGGGGAAGCCTTTTTCAAGAGACAGTAAGGGCAACCCCCTTTTTAATCTCTTGCCAAGGCAATAAGGATGTGCTTGAGAAGTGACCAGGACCTGAGCTCGTTTGCCTTTTTCAGTATAGTTACAACAACAAAACTTCCTGCAAGTAAATTAATTAATTTAGGCATTGAGGAGGTCGGTTTCACTTCTAGGACATAAACAGGAAAAAAAAAGATGCAGTGAAACAGTCGTGTCTCCATGTGCTTACTTCCCTTTTCCAGAAGAGAGCCAATAGTCTATAAATACAGAGCATGCTTAGTTAACAGAATAACAGTTGAAGGTCTTCTAGTCCAACCCCCTGCTCAAACAGGAAACCCCATACTATTCCATACAAATGGTTGTCCTAGCTCTTCTTTCAAATCTCCAGTGATGGAGCACCCACAAATTCTGAAGGCAAGCTGTTCCATTGGTTAATAGTTCTTAGTATCAGGAAATTTTTCCTTAGTTTTAGGTTGGTTCTGTCCTTGATTAGTTTCCATCCATTGCTTCTTGTCCTGCCTTCATGTGCTTTGGAGCAGGGGTCTCCAACCTTGGCAACTTTAAGACTTGTAGACTTCAATTCCCAGAGTTCCTCAGCCAGCAAAGCTGGCTGAGGAACTGTGGGAGTTGAAGTCCACAAGTCTTAAAGTTGCCAAGGTTGGAGACCCCTGCTTTGGAGAATAGGTTGACTTCGTATTCCCTGTGGCAGCCCCTCAAATATTGGAATATTCCTATCATGTCACTCCTAGCCCTTCTTTTCACTAGACTTAGACCTTCTTGGGACGGATGGTGTTTATTTCCCCCCAAAGCCCAGCAGAGTTCCTGAAGAATGCAGTTCATTCCCTCCTAGTTAATAGCTCCATTTTTGGGTTAACTATTAGCTGTTGCAGTGATGAATTTTGCAAGCTGGTGCAAATGTGTCACCTTTTTTTTCTCACTTATTTTGGGCATGCCATGCAGGGGAATTCACTGGAGAAAGCAATTATGTATAGAAGAGTTAGTGGTAAAAGGAAACCAGGCCGTCAAAGAACACGATGGCTGGACACCATCAAAACTAACACCAGCCAGAGCATAGAGGAACTCAAGAAGCCGTGCAAGATTGGAAAATGTGGAGAGATCTGGCCCATAGAATCGCCAAGAGTCAGACATGTTTGAATGGATAACATCCTTCTCCTCCTCCTCATCACCATTATCATCATCACAAATGTATCTCTGTAGCCAATATTAGAGAAAATTATTATACGCTAACCATAGTCACATCTCATGAAATGGGAGGATATATATAAATTTGATAAAATACATAAATAGAATAGCATAGCATAGCATAGCATAGCATAGCATAGCATAGCATAGCATAGAATAGAATAGAATAGAATAGGAATAGAATAGAATAGAATAGAATAGAATAGAATTCTTTATTGGCCAAGTGTGATTGGACACACAAGGAATTTGTCTTTGGTGCATATGCTCTCTGTGTACATAAAAAGACAATAAAAATTAACTAAGCAGCCCAGACTGGGCTCTTGTTCCACCTTGAACAAACATCTGCCACTCCTTTGGCTTTGCTGAAATATTTGATCCTCTGCTGACTTACTAAAGGGAAGGTCTCTTCCATGAATTAGGCTGGAAAAAGTTTGTTGGTTTCTTTTTCTTCCTTATCTCATTTCATTTCAGAGATAAATTCCTTAGCTATATATTTAGGTTGCTGAAGTCTTGCCCTCTTCCCTCCCTCTTCCTTTTTCCTGTGCGTTCACAGATCATAAGCAAAGTATCTTTTCATGTAGTACAGGAGTGACTTTGGAAGCAGTTGCAGCTGAAAGAGAAAGTAAGAACTATTGATAGTTCTCGACTTACAACCATTTGTTTATTGATCAATGTTACAGTGGCATGCAACTACGGTAGTCCTCACACTTAAGACTGTTGCAATATCCCCACAATCACATGATCAGAATTCGGGCTTTTTGCAATCGGCATGTATTTACAGGACTTGCAGCATTCTGACAAAGTAATTGGGGGAAGCCAGATTCACTTAACGACTGCATGATTTACTTAACTGCAGTGATTTGCATAACTAGAGCAAAATAGGTCACAAAATGGGACACGGCTTTTTAACTGTCTTGTTTAGCAATAGAAATTCTCCCAATTGTGGTCATACGTTGAGGATTATCTGTAAGCAATTTTGTGGCACCAAATATTTGCATAAAAGATAATCTCCTGGGGCTCAAATTTCATGGATTCATGCATGTAGTTTTCTAGGCAAGAACATATAAGTGATTTGCTACTTGCTCCTCCCAGGAAGCTGTTTTGACTTTCACCCTGGCCAACAGCCCTGTGATTTCTTAACAAGTGTTACACTTAAGTAATCTAGTCATGCTTGATTTCTGAATCCAGACAAGCCAACCAGATGCTGCATACTTAGCCTTTAATCTGAGCTGCTGTAATAAGACAATATTGAACAAGCTGGAACAACTGTCAACAACTGCATTAGAAGGGCAAACATAATCACATTCTATGGGATGATCATGTCCATTTTCTTGATACTTTGATAAAGCTATCAGATACTATATTTCTTTCCTTTTCCCCTTATTAAGATATTGAAATATGAAGAAAAAAGCAAATATTGGAATAGTTTTAAAAAGATGAATCAACAAGGACTGCCTCATTTGCATTATTAAAAAGCCATAGTAAAAAAGGATAAAATTACTTTTTAGTGATAAATCCTCCCCTTCACTTCTGTATCTCCAACCACTAGCCAGAGTTTAGCTATTTAAACTTCACACCAAACATTAATAAGTGTGTTAGTTTCTATTTGAACCCTAAAACCAGTCCAAATGTCTATATCTGCCTTGCTGTGTGGTAGATAGTATATAAGTGAATTTGATTACCCTTCTGTTCAAGTCTCCATTAGTTTTTGCTAATGCAGCAAAAGTTTCCTGTTCTTGCTCCAAAAGGTCTCTCTCACATGTTCCTAGCCAGATTCACACAGCCCTTCTCCCATGTATTGAAAGAATGTGTAAGAAGGGTTATGAAAGCCGCCTTAAAATTCCTCACAGTAGAAATGTTTGTATAACATCATTCATATGTTTGGCCATGATGAGAGAGGCTGGTGCTTATATTCATGCATAACTGCAAACAACTAAAGATTCTATTGTTATTCCTCTATTCGGTGTTCTTCACTTCTACATAATAGATTTGGTGGGTGTTCTGTTTAAGAGCAATGAGTTGAGAAAAGCATAAAACCCACAAATAGATTTGGCATTTTATACTTCCTTCTTTCATCTATCTGTAGCTAAGCCTAAAGCTGTTGTTTTAAGGAAGACTTAATTTAGAGCCTTGATGAGCAAAATGAAGTTAGTAAAGATGGTTCTCAAGAAATTTACATCGGAAGCTGCTTTATGCCAAAACCTATGTCATTCTAATCTAAGAGTTCTCCTGCGCTGGACTGAAGGATCTTTTTTGATTCCTGATGGACCTTACCAATGCAAAATATTTTCTCCACACACCCTCTGCCCAGAGAATTAATCATGCAATCCTCAGTTATGCTTGGCTGCTGAATCGAGATTTCTTAATACTCGTCATCATCAGTTTTGTATTCATTTTCATCATGACGCACACACATCAAGTTACTGGCATTCACTGACCTGAAAAATAATTTTTCTTCCTTGGAGAAAAGCACTAGAAACATTCATATCTAACTAGATGCTCATGCCTAAGAATAATACAGAATATATTCTGTATCTTTATGGAATAAAAATATACTAATTACTCCATAATACCAGTAGTATTCTGTTTTGTTTTGTTTCTAACTAGGGCATGACACAGGTGAATTGTGCCAAGCATCCTTTTCCTCCTTTTTATATTGCCTGAAGTTATATATATAACTATATAAATATATATATATATTGCCTGAAGTGAAGGTTGTAATGGGCAATGGAAGCCATGAGGCTGAGCCTATTCCTACATTTCTAAATAGTGATCAAGGATTATATTCTGGTCACAAGAAAATGAAGGCTGGAGCAAATGGCTCAAACTGAAGTTAGAAATTTTAAGAATCAGTGAACTGGGGCTCTAAGGAAGCAATAAAAAAACAGTTACCTTTGGACTTGTGGAAAAGGACAACAGAGGAAAAGAACGTGGTCACCAAATACAGATGCCCACCTCAGTTAAATCTGTATCAAATTTTACTGAAACAAAATCGTTCTTGGATATGCTTACACTGACTTAAGAACACAATCTAGTCTTCTTTTTACCTATCAACGTGACTCTTGCTGTAAGAAGGATGTTAGAAATGTAGTTCTTTGAGATGTGCATTGGAACAAGGTGTCTAAAGGCCTTTATCTGTGCCAGTTTTGTCATACTTGTACCGAAAAGCTGTGTGCTTATTTGGAAGACAAAGCCCTGAGCTTACCAGAAGCGGTTCTAGGTATTCAAAAGTAAGAGATGGCTATGACTCCCCTTCAGAGGTGGGTTCCTACCGGTTCTAACTGGTTCTTTAGAACCGTTAGTAACTCGGCGATGACATCACGGAGTCGGTTCCGTCCGTGTCTCCGTGGGTGCCGCCATCTTGGATTTTACTTCTGCACATGCGCAGAAGCTGTTTTTTGATTGCTGCGCGCGCACGGCGCAACCCTGAGCAAACCGACAGCAAAAGGATCCAGAACCCACCCCTGCTCCCTTTGATAGGATTATGTTCAAAATAGACTACAAGGAGACAACTACAAGAAGTTAGAGCTACAAGACTGAAAACCTTGATTGGAAGACTGACGGGCAGCCTGAATTAATTGTATTTGGAGTAGGAAATCACATCCTGGCCACTGCTTCTCATGGCACTATGATACTCAAGAGAATGCAAAGCTACGGTAGGATGTTTGGGATAAGAGATGGTGAAGCATGATCCTTGTTGCAGAGTTGCAATCCAGCAGATATATTTTTCTGATGGATAAGAATTTTGCAAGAAAACATTTGTAAAAGGCTAAAAAGCCTAATGATCATCCTAACCTTAAAGTTTAAAAAAAAGAAAAAAATAATGGGGATTTTATAGTCTGGTCTTAAGCATGGTTATTTGGAAGTGAATCGCGCTGAATCAAGGACACTTTTTACTCCTGAGCACAGAAAATTGTGCTGATATAGTGCAGGTCTTTTACCTGTTTATGACACCATTTTGTCAGCTGAAAATAAGTATAGGTACGAACCTATTATGGAAGTTAAAAATGGGGAATGAAAGGAACCTTTATTAAACATTTAAGAAGCCAACAGGAATATGAAGCCAAATTCCTACAGTTGACTACAATATGTCGGATGAATACACAGCTAAAATTAATTCTAGGGAGGGATGTTAATGACAAAGATAAGATTGCAAAGGATCATGCCTTTAGTACAACACTGAAAAATAATAAGAGAAAGTATATAACTTTCAATGTATAGGTATGGGAATTATTCTTCAGAGTACAGTATCATGGACTGCATGAATCAATCAGTACTAAACCAAGTACTGGAGATTGATGGTGCCTTGAGACAATGCATTAGCGAGTAGAAACTTGGGATAGGTGAGGCACATGCATGATTGACGAGAAAAAAATTATGTTTGGCAAGTTTGACCAAAGTAGGAAGCAGTAGATAACTGAAATCTAAATATTGCAAAAATATCTTTACAAGACCTACAGTATGAGCTATTTTTAAAGATAGTTCAAATGGTGAGCACTTGTCCATGGAGTCACAAACAGCGAACAAGACTTAGAGGCAACTACCTGTAATTGAATTCAGAAGTAAGCTTCATAATCAGTAAAAATTTCCTATATATGATAAGGTGCATTTAGTTTTTCCTTTTCTGGCATTTGTTTTGGCCACTAGCAAGTTTTTAACAATAATTTTGCCATAGACTGATTAATACAAGGAAATAAAGAACTGGTTCATGTTTTGAATCAGAGTGTTGCAACCAAGGAAGAAATAAATAACAGCAAAAATAACAATTCTAGATTTTACAGAATACACACAATTGTCCCAATTTAACATAATGTAAAAATTCGTAAGTTTTAGCTGATATGAACCATTGTTTAAATATAGACTTTGGGCCTGCAACATCAACTGCTTTCCTGTCTTTTGCTCTCTCTTACCTAATGAAAACGTTTGGAGAAAGTATGGAATTAGCTATAGATTGATTTCAGGTCAAACAGCCTAAATGAATATTGTAGATTGAATGGCAGAGAAGCAGAGTGGCAGATAGGCCAATTGATTATGCAGTAATGACAGGTCATATGCATTGATTTGGATGCTCATTTTATTATTTTCCACACAAGTATATGCTTATATGAAGTGTATATGTGATATAGATATTTTACAACACAATGGTGCCCATTTCCAAGTAGTGTGTAAGTCTGAAAACTAAACCTCTCTAAACTTTTACATACTATTTCAAGATCTTTAAGGTGGAATAGATACTGCTCAAGTATGAAAACTCTATTTTATTATGGCTTTTTCAATGATTGCTTTTTATACTACTTAAAAATAATTTACATCAAACTCAGCGCATAATATCCTGCTCATACAAAAGTTCACAAAGAACCAGCTTTGTTCTCTGTTCCTCCTTGTCTTGGCAAGAGACGTTGGATTGCAACTTTATCTTATCTACAATTATTCCACAATGTCCCATATTCTATGTTCGGGTTGCCTTATCTATTAAAAATTGCTCTGGATGAATCTCAAGAGCAAGTTGGAGATTCCAGTATTACAGGTAGTCCTCAACTCACAACAGTTTGTTTAGTGACCATTTGAAGTTACAACGGCACTGAAAAAAGTGACTTATGACCATTGTTCACATTTATGACCATTGCAGCATCCCCGTAGTCATGTGATTTACATTCGTAACTCACATTTACGACGGTTGCAGTGTTCTGGAGTCATGTGATCTCCTTTTGCGACCTTCCGACAAGCAGTCAAGGGGAAACCAGATTCACTTAACAACGGTTTTACTAATTTAAGAACTGCAGTGATTCACTTAACAAATGTGACGAGAAAAGTCGTAAAATGGGGCAAAAATCACTTAACTAGATTCTCACTTAGCAACATAAATTTGGGGCTCAAAATTGTGGTCATAAATTGAGGACTACCTGTATTACTCCCAATTCTTTAAGGCTGAGGAAATGGGCGGGGGGGGGGAACCTCATGGGGGTTTATCCAAGATGCCCGTTCTGGTTTACAAGCAATCACGCCTCCCTGCTAGATCCACTCGGGCGTAACGCCACCACTAGCCCGGACGAAGCCAAACAGGCCTCCGTCTCCTGCTTATTCAAACCCGAAGACGTTCCGCTTTGGCCCAGTAGGGAAGCGGCCACGTGCCCCGTCGGCGGGCGGGCGGGTGTCTCCGCCGCGTCCCCGCCTCCTGGCTCGGCCTTGCCCGCCTTTCTCCGCCTTCCGAGCCCCTCGTTTCCTGCTGCTGGCGGAGGCCGAGGGAGAAGGTGGCGGTGGAGGCGGTGACGGAAGGAAAAGTGCCCCGGAGCCGGAGAAGCGGTCGCCTCCACCCCCGCTCGTCCCCGAAGGAAGCCGCCGCCGCCACCCCTTCTTCTTCCTTGCGCCCCGCTGCCTCCCCGCTCTCCGGCCCCCGTTTTTACTTTTCGTTCGCCCCGCCACCCAAGTTTCCCTTCCGCAGCTCCTGGACTTCCCTGCCTCCCACCCACTCGCCCACCCAGGACAATAAGAGCGGGAGATGTCCTCCTCCGGTGGCCACCAGCAAAGCCAGAGCCGCGCCATCCCCACCAGGACGGTGCCCATCAGCGACTCCTCGCAGCTACCTCATGACTATTGCACCACGCCCGGGGGGACCCTCTTCTCCACCACGCCCGGAGGTAAGGGGGGGAAGGGGAAAAGGAGGCCAGGCGCGAAGGGCCATGAGGGGAGAGCCCCGCGCCGGGCAAGCCCACCGAAGCGGGAAGGGGGCGTGCGCCCGGCTTGGCTGGAGCTCTTGATCTCCGGGCGCCTTAAAATGGGGTGTGGACGCCTAGGAGGCCTTGGCGGTGGAAGGGGACCCTCTAATCCTCGGGCCCCTGTCATAAGCGTCCTCGGGTGAAAAATGAGTCCGAGGTTGCCCTCCGGAAACGTGACGCGCCCTCGTGAGCGCTTGCCTTCCAGCCGGAGCATTGCGGGGAAAGACGCCTCTTCCTTGCGGCGGTAAGCCGCTGCAATGGAGGGGGGGGGTGGGGACCCGCTTGTTCTGCAGGCGGGCTGAGCCCAGGGAGGCCTCGGCCGCAAAGCCTCGGGGAGCCGGGTCTTGCACAGGAGAGAAAGCGGGCTGGATCCAGATCGCTGCCTAGGCCTCGCCTCTGGTGTGGGGCTGGCGGCGAGGTATTTGTAAACAAGGCCCTGGAGAGCCTCAAGACGCCGCCGCGGCTGTTGCACAATAAGGAGGGAGGAGCGGGAGCGAGGGAGGGACCGTGGCCGCGGGCGAGGGAAGGCGACGAACGGCGGCTCCCTCGTGTATAGAAGGGGGACGGGACCGCGCCACCCTGCCCCAAAGCACCCGGCTCCCGCGTGGAAATGGCTGGCGTGCCTGTGTTGTTTACCAGCCGCCCTTGGGGACGTCATCCGGCTGCCCTGTCTAGGTTTATTAATATAAAATAAATAAACTAGGCCGAGAGAGTCACCACATGCTGCTTCTGCTTTCCCTGCGGAAACGCTTTTGTGCTTTTCTCCAAATCGCTTTACTGTGTATATAATAAGCCTTCGTGGTTCGGTTGCTCCCCAAAAGCGGGCCCGGTTGCGTTATTGGGATTTCGATGCGGGGTGGTGAACGCACCTCATGGGGAGCTCGAACTTGGGTTGAATCGCCCAAGTTGGATGAATTCCGTTATTTGTGGTCTTTTTTATGTCTTGGACGTGCATTGAACCGGAGCAGGAGATAAAAGAGAGCAAGCAGGATCCCTCAGCTAATGATTAACCTCTGTTCCCTAGACGTGGAGCGAGCTGGTTTGGAGGCAGTAGAAGTGAAGGGAGGTGATGCGTGCACGTGTGCAGCTAAATAGTAAATTTTCTTTCAAAATGGTAATGCTGTAGGCTCAGTGTTTTCAGCTGTTTATTGCTGTTACATAAGGCCACTCTGGGTTTGAAACTTTGCTGCTTTATGTCTGACAATTTTTTTTCCCTTAGCTCTAAACACATTAACTTGCTCAGAAGCTTTAACACAGCGGTTCTCAACCTGTGGGTCGCGACCCCTTTGGGGGTCAAACGACCATTTCACAGGGGTCGCCGCGCGCGTTAGCCCGCCATCTTGGTGCCACTGTCACTGCAGGGGTGAAATGCTCCCGGTTTGGCCGTGCCTGCGGGTTGCCGGATAGCCGGTAGCGACACAAGCGGGAGACTTCGCCCACCTGCCCGGATGCCGCCATTTGGGTTCTTTTACCCTCTGCGCATGCGCAGAACGCTTTGCGCATGCACAGAGGGTAAAAGAACCCAAATGGTGGCGGGGGGTTGTGGGGGGGGGGGGGGGTCATCGCGGCGGCAGGGGGGTCACGGGGGGGTCGCACCATTAGAAAGGTTGAGAACCACTGCTTTAACAGCTTTGTCCAACTTTGCCCCCACTACTGAAAACGCTGGATTAACTAATAGAGATTAATTCCAGAGAAAAATATATGACAGTGATATGTTGTAAGAAACATTCTTATGACGCTTTAAAAGCTAAAATTATTGTGACATCCAGCTTTCATTGACTAGACCACTTAAGGGTTGTGTTGTGATTAGACTTGTCCTCTTATCATTTGGTTCTCAGATGTCACAAGTCATTTCCCCCCCCCTCTGTCCTACTTGTTTGCACTTTTGCCTTGATTGTCATATGTGCAACTGTATATTCTTTTATCCTGCTGAGTTCTAGTAAACTACAAAGTTAACAGCTGTCATGCCAGATAGCAGTATAAATTTGGAAGTTTATATAATTTCTAGAATGTCATTTCTTTGCCCAGAACTTGCTTTGAATGGGAAAGGGCACAGCACTATGAATCATGATGATACGATAACAAGGTGCTTTTTATTAAAAGGTACAAAGTTAGTCAAGATTTGGTACAAAATAGCTCTCCAGATATGTGAGTTAAAGTTAGATTTCTGCTTGAAGAATTCAGAGCCAAAATCCACACACCTACCCGTACAAGGAACTCAAGTTTGGAAAATTAGACATAGCAGACTTGTTTAAAATAAGTGGCTAGTATAAAAATTAACAATTGATAAGGAGTAGCTGTGAAACTTGACAGTTTCTGTCAGAATATTATATTTTAACTATTATGGTTGTATTTATTCATTAACTCTGGTTTATTAAATACATTATGAGATTCACATTATGTGGTAAACATACCACGATATGGAAAACACAATCTTTAAATTCCCGTAATTTGGTAATCCACAAACAAGCCAATTACATCATGGTTTAACATCCAGAAGGCATTTTGAAATTGATGGATTGATATTTATATTCTCTCTTCTCTGTTTTCCCTGTTGTGGAATCATTGCCACATGATACAACAAATTCCCCCCCCCCTCCATCATATGTTTTTTGTTGTGAGCAGCTGAGAATCTGGGAAGATTTGGTGTCATCCAAGTCAAATATAAATCTTCTGCGAACCCAGTCAACAATGTTGCATTCTATCTTATACATGTAGTCCTCAACTTACAGCTGGTCAATTAGTAAAGTTTGAAGTTACAATTGACACCCCCCCCCAAACATATTTACGACATAGTTCTGAAGTTCCAATAGCCACCCCTCCTATATTTTGGGTGCTTGGCAAGCTGACTGAATTTATAGCCATTTGCACCTTCCTACAGTTTCATATGAGACTGCAACTTACAATGCTTTTGCTGTAAACCAGTATTTAGTTCCCATAACAAACAATGGATTCACTTAACGACCACTACCAGAAGGTCATAAAATCAGGTTGATCACACAATGACATGCTTTATGATTATCATGACTTAAAACTGTACTTGCTCAATTACGGTTTTAAGTTGAAGCTACTTGTAGAGTACAATATACAAAGTTGAAAAACATTAGCTTTCCCACCCCCACCCCCTTGCTTCTGCTGCTCCTGGGGTGCAGAACAGTGGAAGCATGTCCATAATTTAAAAATTCAGATTCCCATTGATTACAATGAAAGAGGTAACCATGTATACTCTGCTGGAATCTGCAAGGCTTAAAAAATCCTAATGCTTGAATTAGATTAATTTTTACTATATCCCGCTATGCAGTTCAGGTATGATTTGAATGCAGCGCTGATACAATCAAATTGATATTCTCTTCATAATCTTGACACTAATCCCATTTCCTTTATGAAGCAACTGACAAGACTCTATACTAATTTCAAACTTTTGCTTAGAGTGGGAGCAGGATGTCCTTGTTCTTAAGTGGAAGGTTGTTAAAGGTCATTCGAAATTGCATAGCTGAAATTCCATTACTTTAGTTTTAGTTATTGCATTTTTTTCCAGGCATCTGAATCTGATATTTCTCTATATAAATAAATATAGTAATTCAGTGTAAGCTTGAATCCATTGAAATCTTTGGTTATCCAAAGGGGTGAAAACTCTTTTTAAGCTAAATTAGGATATATTCGGGGGGGGGGGTTGATCCTAGCATTGCAACATTAAACATAAATATGGCAAAAGAAGAAAAGCAGCTATTTAAAGATGTAATTGCAAAGAAGATAATCAAGCTGCACTTTATAAATATAAATTTCCTTATTATTTTATGATTCTGTTCATTTAATGATTCTAAATTTCCAAAAATTTATAATTTTTAAAGCTACCAGTGTAGTTGGTTGGTTGGTTGGTTTTTCAAGGCAAAGTATCTAATTCTGGATTATCCCACCTTTACAGAATCTTAAGTATTTCCTACAATGAAAAAGCATCACATTCTAGTCCACCTTTGCCTCAGGAAGCTCCCTGGATGATTCTGGACCATTCATTATTTCTCAGTCCAGCCTATGTCATAGAGTTGTAGGGAAAGTATGAGGAAATGTTATGATTGCCACCATAAGCTCCTGTATGAAAGATGGGGTATAAGTTAAACAAGAAAGAAAATAATTTTGAAAACATGGAAGGGTATTTATACATGTATATGCGCAACCAAGAAGAACTGTGTTGTAACCAAAGAAATGTTAACAGCCTATTTCAGATTCTAGATCAAAATAGTAAGGAAGAGTACTGAAGGTGGCTATCTATATCTGTGTAAAGAAGGATTTTGGAAGAACACCAACTTGTTGGTTGAGGAGAACTAACAGCCAGAAGAAACTTCAGAAGGCAAAATACAGACGTTTGGCAATGTTTGGATTTCTTCCTCACTTTTACAAAAGTGCTTTTGTTAGACACATTCCTTTCTCGCTCTAATTTTGTGATGTTTCGTTTGAAAGCACTGAGTGTGCCTTGCTACTTGCCATGGATGCTGGAACCCAGCCCAGGTCAGCAAAACAAAAATTACACCAGTGCCTAGAGAAAAAGTAATGGACATCTGAGCACCATCACTTTTGCTCTGCAAAGCAATAGTTCAACAGGCTTTGATGAGTTCCATTGGCTGAATATGTTTTCATGGCCAAAAGTTAAAACTTTCTCCTTGAGAAATATCCCCGCTGACTTAAGATACGTAAAAAAACCCCACCCCGATTACATAAATATGTTTTCCATGGACTTTTTGGATTCTGCATTAAGGCAACTGTAGTTGCGTGAGTTAATGGATTGTTTTAAATGCAGACATGAGGACACTGCTGACTGTTGGTCTTCAATTCACGATGAGTGGAAATAATTATTGCTCACTTTTTTTGTTATTTCATTGTGTCTTCATAATAACACTGGAAAAGAGAAGTCAGCATTCAGAGATTTCTTAGTAGAGGCTGTTGTTTTGGCTGAAACGTGAAAATCAAGGACCAGAATTTGGTATTAGGGCACAGAAGTAAGTAGGCATATGCAAAATAAAGAGAGGTAATGGTGAGAGGTAGATTAAAGTATCATGATTTTTCCTTTATTGTGGGCCTCGGTTTGTCCAAATTCAAAATCTGATACTTGGTTTTTATGATCAAAAAATTTGGTCATTTTTTTTTAATACAGCAAGTATTCAGCAAGGATTTTTGTGGCAAGTGACCTAAATTGGACAGAACTCTATTATATTGACCCCTATGCAGCATTTATTTGGAATGTTGGAATTAGTAAACTGATATATTTGATCGGAGAAAGGGGCTATGCTGTTTTACAAACTACAGATTATGCTGCTTTTCACCAGCCATTTGTTCAAATTTCTTCCAGAATTGCTATTTACCCTGAGTCACTAATGCTAAGGAATTACATTGTTGGAATTGGACTGTTCCACTTGAACTGTAATACCCCCATTTCTGATATTCAGGTTGTGAGTGCAATTGATGTTGCATAGGCATCCACAGAGAGACCAGCCCAAGGGAGAAACGATGGCATGCGTGTGAAGATGTCATCAGGCAAATGCATTTTGCTTACTTGCCTCAGATGTCACGGTGCAAATATGTAAGGGTGGAGTTTACGTGAGGAGCTGCTCGTACTGTGATTCTGAGGTCACCATTGATTGCTGCATATGCCACTGTGCTTATGAACAAAAGGGCACTTCATGCAAAAAGAGAGAGAGAGAGAGAGAGAGAGAGAGAGAGAGAGAGAGAGAGAGAGAGAGGGGTTGCTTTGAGTGATTTCCAAAAATAACACCCCAAAACAGAATAATCAAAACTGAAGCAATAGAATATAAATCTAATATAACTAAATAACTATATGCTCACCTATTAAGTAAAAAAGGGCGAGTGACAGCAACCCAGTATTTTCTTTGGATATTTATCCAGTTGTCCACACACACACAAAAAAGACAAAAGTTTTACTGAAGGGATAAGAAAACCAAGGTGAAGGTAGATGGAACAAATCTACCATTTTGCTTTGAGGAACATGGGACCTTCAGAACTCCCTCACATCCCTTTCCTAGTAATTTTCCTAGTAACTAGCCACATACTGATACAGATGTAAAGAGAAACTAAGTGAACAAATGTAAAACTGAAGGCTACAGATGAGAGATTCAAACCTAGGGATATTGTGCCTTTGAACAGAAGCACACGTGTTCTATAGCTAGTCTTGACTCAGAAATTCTCATCATATTTGATGTGCTGTTAAAAAGTGTCAGACTATTAAATTCTACCAGTACCTCAAACTCACTTAAAGCCTACTGCTATCTCTACAATTTTAATCCAGAGGAGTGGCCTCATCAAATGTTTTGTATCAATAGATTAATAGTTGTAAGATCCTGCAACGAAGCACTGCAAAGTGGAATGCTATTCAAGCATGTTTACTACTATGTACAAAAAAACCCAAAAACATCTGGCTGATTATGTCTGGGCCTAGAAAGCTAAGTGGGATTGTGCTTGGAGTGGAAGACCTCAAGGAAATTCCAGAGCTATAGACAAAACTGGGAAATTTAGAGGATATGTCACTGAGGTTAACAGGAATTGAACCTAACTCGGTGTTCCATAATCATCCAGAAAGATCCCAGGTGAGGATGAACTAGAACTCGCATGTTCTTGGTGCCAGTCCAGTACCTTAATCACTACATCACAGTGGGCTCAGATTTGTAGAATTGTAGTTTTTTTTTCTCTTACAGCAGAGCTTTAGGGTAGAATTGGAATGTAAATGAAAAGGGCTGGGTATGTTATAAGCATAGAATTACGAATTTACATCCTTTAATTTCTGCAGCTGAAGGAGATGTACATAATTCTTCTGCCTCCTCTTTTTTCTCTAAAATAGCAACCATAGGGGCTCAGGTGATGGCTTCTGGGAGACCTCTGTGGCTCCAGTTTTAAGCTGAAACATCAATGTTTTCTCCATTTTAGAGTTTGATACGAGGTTTATTCCTGCAAACGGGACTGAAAAAACATGCCAACTGACACATTTTACTATTTTTCTTGCCTTTGCTTTATTTAACACTGACCATTCCACATTTTTTGTTCCTTGGAAAAAAGGGGAACAAACACAAATGGACCTTCCTTCCTTTCAGCAGTGATTCTTACTGGGGAGTTGATTGGGTGACAGGCTGTTTACAAGCTTGGGAGGTTCGATTCCTGTGTTTCTCATTTTTGAGAAATCGATTCCACATAGACTCAAAAGATTAAATTAGGTAAAGATGCAGCAGGAGGCTTATTTTCTGCTTGTACCCCAAGTCTCAGCTTAGAAAAGGGGTACACAGTTTGCTAACATCTAGATATTTTCAACTACAGTTCCTATAATTGCTTACCATTCTGCCATAGTGTGAGTCTAAAGCATCTGGTGGGCACCAGTGTGTTGACACTGGATGAAAAGGTGCCCTGCTGGGTGAGATCAAAGGTTTGACTAAACCTGCATCCAGTTTGCCACAGATATATGTTAGATGCCATCTGGAAACTTAGCCTTCCCAGAAACATATTTCTATCTGTAAAAGAAAACCATTCCTTGCTGTAAAACCATGTGACACTCTTCAGTAAAGTACAGGTAATCCTCTACTTACAACAGTTCATTTAGTAACTGTTCAAAGTTACAGCAGCATTGAAAAAAGTGATTTATGATGACCATTTTTCACACTTACGAGCATTATAGCAGACCCATGGTCATGTGATCAAAATTCATATGCTTGGTAACCGATTCATTTATGACGTTGCCATGTCAGGGGTCATGTGATCACCTTTCGCAAGCAAAGTCAATGGGGAAGCCACATTCACTTAACAACCATGTTACTAACTTAACAGCTGCGGCAAAATAGATCATAAAATGGGGCAAAACTCACTTAACAAATGTCTCACTTAACAACATAAATTCTGGGCTCAATTGTGGTTGTAAATCAGGGATTACCTGTAACATTAAAGTCCCTGTTATCTCCAGTGGGAGGAGGGCTCAGACTCAACTGCTCCCCCATCATTTTCTGCATCTTTCAGCAGTAATTTGTAGGCAAAGCCATGCCACTGAATGTTTCATAGATAGGTCAGGGAGACCCAACCAAGGAATATTGGAGGGTGGAACTGCTTATGGGCATAAGGAAGATTGCTAAGCTTTGAGGGTCTCTCAGCCAATGGAGAGAGAAAAAACATGAGCAGGGACTTTGCTAGCAAAGGAAGGCTCCAACAAAAGACAAGGCAAGCATTAAGAAGACCCGAGAAAGGAACTATTATCCTGCTTAGCAAGGAAAGAGAATTCAAATAAAAATGATTTTTTTTTATTCATTTGAACAGCTCTGGAATGGTTTCCTAGGATGTATCACTTTAAATATATCTTCAAGAAATACTGGCTATCAAGCCGGTAATTAAACCAAGTACTAGCATTCTGGTCAGTGAATAATGCTGCCAGTGAAGAGGCCAATATGAAATGGCTCCATCTTATACCTCTGTTTTCCAAGTATGGCATGAGTGGTGAAGTTTTTCTGTTGAATAGCAAACCATGATTTGTTTTCTTCATTTTTTGACTCATCAGAGATTTCTGTATCAATGTATGAAAAGGCTTCAGTGTTGGGGCTTGTGGGTGAATTAGCAAAGCCTCATGTATTAACTCTTGACGGTTCAGATTTGACTGTTGATCAGTAGCTGGTATTGTCAGCTTTGGAATAAACAGACAAGATAGATTTCATTTTCTTGAAGATACTTTATTTTGTTTTCAGGGTAATGTAGCCTTCCCTAACCTGGTGAGTGCAACCAAACCCGGAAGACAACTGCTTTGAGAAGATTAGGATATAGGGAGCGGGGTTGAGAAGTCAAGAGCCATCCTTGTTGCAAAAGGGGGACGTTTCTAAAGTTTTAGGTTTTATACTAAACATACTTTAATTGGTGCCTTTGAATCCAACTTCTAGACAACTAAAATGGTTTGTCATTGCCTTCTTCCTAGGGTTGAAAGAGCATGAGTGGCCCAAAGTCATCCAGTTGGCTTTGGGCCACTAAATCTTGACTTGCATTCTACTAGTCTAGCACTTTAATTACTAGATCAAAACTGGCTCTTTAGCTTTCTTATATATAAGATTTATATACCGTGTTTCCCCGAAAATAAGACAGGGTCTTATTTTCTTTTAAACCCCGAAATAAGGGCTTGGCCTTATTATCGGGGGGCTCTTATTATTTGGGGGGTTCAGGAAGCCCCGGGCGGCCTGCGCATTCACAGCTGGGAGTCCGACAGAGAGGCTCCCTCTGTGCGCCGCCATCAAGCCTCTCCCCTCCCGCGGGGTGTGTTTGTGTGAACACAAGCGGCCTGAAGGTGCCAAGCCACGCGAGCGCCTGTCTCCCCTCCCCACTTGTGTGCCTCCCAGGCCTCACCACGTCAATGTGGGCGAAACCGGTAAGCACCAGGTCCTTGAGGAGCTCGCCGCCGGCGCCCACTATCAGCACTCGCACGGAAGCCACGACCTGGGCCAGCTCCCCCTGCAGGGTCCAGTTCCAGCTCCAGACGTCACCATAGAGCGGGAAGCGCACTCGCAGAGCGGCCGCTGCCCTGCTGTTCTGCGAGTGCGCTTCCCACTCTATGGTGACGGTCATTGGAGGCCTCTCCTTCCCCCCCCCTGCTCCTCTCCGCTCCAATCTCCCTGCGGTCCCCCCACCTGAGCACTGACTGACCGGAGCGCCCGCCGGCATGCCCAGGAAGCCCCTCCGCTTTGGGAGTCAACAGACGGGATGGCGATTGAGCCGGACTCTTCCTGGAGGGGAGCCTCGCAGGACCCTTGCCTGCACTCCCTTCCTCCCGCAGGCCCCTCTTAATCTTCCCAGGCGCCTGGCAGCGAGACACCGGGCAGCCACGCCAAGGGCAGCTCCGACAGATGCAGCTCAGCTGGCCACGGCCAGTGCTCCCTGCCCGCAGCTGAGCTTGGCCTGCAGGGGGCCGGCCGGGGCTTCCGTAGGCGAGGGCAGCAGCAACACCCGCAGCGCCTCAGCCATCCCCGCCGAGCAGAAGCAGCCGGTGACCAAACCTCTCAGGCGGGGGAGGGGAGAGAGTGCACGTAAGACACAGCACCAGGACAAGGAACTGTCAGGTTCCGGATAGCAGCTAAGAAAGGAAAACTCGACCACAATAGAATGCAGAAGAAATCTGGCTTGCAATGAGTGACGTGGGTGGAGGGGTGGTGATGTGGGGTGGGGCGCGCAGTAGCTTTAAATAGGTGGCAGGTGTAACAGGCGTTTGACACTGACAACCTGTTAGGTTCCGGATAGCAGCTAAGAAAGGAAAGCTCGACCACAATAGAATGCGGCACTACTAATGATCATTCAGTGTTTATACAGAAAGAGAAATAGTCAGCGTCAAACGCCTGTTGCACCCACCACCTATTTAAAACTACTGCGCGCCCCACCCCACATCTCCACCCCTCCACCCACGTCACTCATTGCAAGCCAGATTTCTTCTGCATTCTATTGTGGTCGAGCTTTCCTTCCATAGCCGTGCACGAGCCTCCGAAGCTCCAAGCCGTTGTGTGAGTACAATCCCGGCCGCCTGTCAGCTGGGCGGCGGCAGCGTGATTGGCAAGCTTCCCGCGGCCTCACAATGCTTCCGAGACAGGGCAGCACGTCCGGTGGCTTCCAACAGCATCACAGCGAATTCTGGGCAAGTCGGCAAACCCCGGAGCCTCCATACATGCTTCCGGACATGTCAACAAACCCCGGAGCCTCCACGCTTGCTTCCGGACATGTCGGCTTGTTCTCCCAGCAGCTTGCATCCTAAACGCAACGAGTGCCTCTCCCCCCTGCCTGAATGACAGCCCAACAGGAGCTGACAGGAACCTTTTGGCTGCACGCTGCACGCAAGAAATCTTTCTCTCCTCCAAACTCCGCCAGAAATGAGTCTTCATGAGACTCATTGTGCCGGTGCAGCCTCTTGGAGCAAAAGGAGAGAGAGATTTCTTGCGTGCAGCATACAGCCAAAAGGTTCCTTGTCCTGGTGCTGTGTCTTACGTGCACTTCCCCCCTGCCTGAGAGGTTTGCTCACCGGCTGCTTCTGCCGCTGCACCCGGCTAGAAGTTTGGCTGTCAGCTTGGCTTCCTCAGGCCGCCCGTG
>QLTV01004226.1:240933-264464 GCA_003457575.1 Thermophis baileyi
GTCACACACACACACACACACACACACACACACAGACACACACAGACACACATTCCCGGCACTCGCTCGATCAGCTGATCAGCGGGCCGTGGTTAAGGGGCCCAGCAGCTTTGAGGTGACCAGGGAAGGGAAGGGCTGCCTCCTGTGCTGGCCACGGCCACCTCTTCACTAGGGCTTATTTTCGGGGGAGGACGTATATTTACGCCCACCCCAAAAATCAGGCTTGGCCTTATTTTCAGGACATGTCCTATTTTCGGGGAAACACGGTAATATTTAGTTTATATCTTGGATATAAACTAAAGTGCATTCAGTGGAATGTAATACTTCTTTAGAGCTGCAACCTTTCTTTCTAAATAAGGGGCTTGACAATTGGCAAAACAATTACACCTCAGAGGAGTTAGGCCACAAATATTTATGATTTATCTGCCTGAAAAAACAATGATAAGTAAAAATTTAGTAAATAAAAAATAGTTAATCAGCAACAGTGTTGCCAAACTTCTGAATTTAATAGAAGACAGTATATGTAGCTCAGGGTTGAACTAAGGACGAGTCCTTGGTGCTCTGGGCACTGATTATGATGTTATCTAGTTGGATAATGTAATATCTGCAAGCAAACAACCAAGCTCAGAGAGCACCAAGGTCTCCATAAACTCCTGATTATTATTATTATTTTGCTGCCATAGACTAACATGGCTCTCCTCCTATAATGTCCATCTCAGCATAGTGGATCTGATGTGCCAGTTACTTTTGTTCCTTTTCCACCTCTCTAGGTACCAGAATCATCTACGACCGCAAGTTTCTGTTAGATCGGCGCAATTCTCCCATGGCTCAAACCCCTCCTTGCCACCTTCCCAATATCCCAGGAGTTACCAGTCCTGGTTCTGTGACAGAAGATTCCAAAGTGGAAGTAAACAATCTGAACAATCATGAGGGGAAGCCTATAATTGGTAAGAACATTTGCATTATAGCAGAACCAAAGTGCAGTGCCAGCATCCATGCCAAATACTTACTTGCAATTGACAGTATTGATCCATCTCTCTGCCACAAGTAGTCCTCGACTCACAGCCATTTGTTTACAACAGCACTGAAAAAAGTGACTTATTTCCGATCCTCGCACTTACAACCATCGTAGCATCCCCATAGTCACGTGATCAAAATTCGGTTGCTTGGCTACTAGCATGGGTTTATGACCGTTGCAACATCCCAGGGTTATGTGATCATCATTTGTTCCTTTCCTAGTTGATTATCAACAAGCAGAGTCAGTGGGGAAAACTGGATTCGCTTAGTGACCATGTGAGTCACTTAACAGTTGCAGTTATTCTCTTGTGGCAAAAAGGTTGTGAAATAGGGCGCAGCTCACTTCACCGCCTTGGAATGGAAATTCTGGTCGCAATTGTGACTGTAATGTAAGTTGACCACTACCTGTTATTCCGAAGAACAAAGAGATTTTTCTGGGGGGGGAAACCATGCAATATTACTGATCTCCTTGTTCTTTATAGCCAGAATGGGAAGTGATACAGAGCTATTCTATTTCCTGCACTGTGATATTGTTCAAATATGAGTTTTACCTTGGGATCAAGTAATTTATTTCCTGTCTGCGGATGTTTTTTTCCTCTCTCTCTCTCTAATGCGTCTAATGCGTTTAGAGAGCTTCTGCTTGTAGAGAACAGTGAACTGTTGCAACAATTGTATGTGGTAGGAACTGAATGGTGAATTATTGCCCTTTTGCCTTCTGTGTCATAGCAATTCAATAACTATGAATTATTGAAAGATGTTTACCTTTTCAAAATGGTATAAAGTAGTTCAAGGGGAGGTAATGTGCACATATTTTTTGCCATACAATTTTGGTTATATCATTTATGAGATGGACTTGATCCATTAGAGCAGCGGTTCTCAACCTGTGGGGTTTGAACGACCCTTTCACAGGGGTCGCCTAAGCGTGCGCTAGCCCGCCATCTTGGTGACTGGCAACACGCATGCGCGGGGAGGGGGTCGCGGGGGTCACGGCGGCGGGGCGGGGGTTGCGGCATTAGGAAGGTTGAGAACCACTGCATTAGAGGAACTAGCTGAAACCCACTATAGGCAATAGGAATTGAGGGGTCCTTGGTGCTCTCTGAGCTTGCTTGTATTCTTGCAGACATTTCATTACCCAAACTAGGTAACATCATCTACCACTGATGGTGTTACCAATTTGGGTAATGAAACGTCTGCAAGAAAACAAGCAAGCTCAGAGAGCACCAAGAACCCCTTTTTTCAACCTTGAGCTACAGATATTCTTTATTGGTAAATAGGAGTTGGACAAAAAAATTAGATAAGTGAGGCTAATAACAATCTACACATATTTTTTTTTCTTTTATGTAGCTGGTCTCAAACAGAACCATCTTGTATTTCAAGTTCAAAGTTTTTCAAAGACTAGCGTATAGCAAAGCAATAACAAACTGTTTAGAAATAAAGGAGGAAGGCCAGATGTAAAACACAAGCTAAAACTTGAATTTAGGTGTAAAACACAAGCTAAAACTTGAATTTACACTAAAAAACATCGGAGGTGAGAAATGTCCCAAACATTCCATGCATGAACTTTACCATGCTCAGGTCATATGGCGTTGGGTGTTCCATGCCCAAAGTGGAATGTCTTGTGGATATATTGGCCCATATACAGAATGAAATGGGGCAGTTTTATTTTGGATATGCACCCAACATAGTGATTCCATAATGCAGCAGTAGATGATCTCGAAAAAATCAAGGCTAGTGGGTTTTCTTGGCAATATAGTGTGTCTATGGAGCTAACGGAGTGAGGAAAGCTAGGAAAGGGACGCTAGCTCTTTGCACAGTTGTCATGACACGAACCATTCTTTTATTGTATTATTTTTTTTATCAATTTATTGACTGCCTATCTTACCACCGGGTAAATGTGTGCTATGAAGAGATCCCACTTCAGTATCATCAGCTGAAGCGAAGGAATTAGAAAGATCAGTGGATAAGAGAGCTGGTGGAGCATGAAACCGTTGCAGCAAAAAACAGGCATGCAGATCACGTGGCGAAGGAATGGAGAGAGGGAAAGTTATGCACCAGGATGCATAACTCTCATGAAATCACTCACCGATGCTATTTTTGGGGGGGGGGGGCACAACCAGGAACAACCAAAAAGTCCTGAATTTTGTTTCTCCTTAACCATGGTGGATTGAAAGCATTTCAGCAGAACTTCTAAAATGTGCTGGGTGTTTTTTCTTTTTTTCTTTTGTTTTGCTTTAGTTCAAAACACATTTTTTAGTTTGGTTACATCCTCATGCAGCACAAGGAAGCAAAAATACTGGTTGCAAGAATCGACTCTCCTCTTATAAAGAAGCATTTAAATTAAACAGATCAAGAATAAGCAAAATACATAACTTGAGTACTTAAGCATAGGTATATCTCGCCAAACATGTCAGGCAGATTCTTTGTGGGGTACTATTTTTAAGCCAATGATTGTGATCACCTTCTAGCTAGGTTAAAATGGCATATTCCATCCGCATTTTCTAGTGGTTTTGCCTGTTCTGTTACCTTGGCCACCTACATGTGTCAGTGAGGTCTGGTTCAAATGTCATTGAAAGTAAGAATTCACCGTCCTCTTAGGAGACTTAAAAAACATATCTGTGAAGTTTCTCCCCCTAAAAATTTTCTGTTGATTTGCATGTGTTCTTGTCTTTCAATCAGGTGATGATGCTCAATTTGAGATGGACATCTGATTTTTCCTGAGGGTAACCATGGAGAGACAGCAATTCCTGATCACCTGTGTACGTCTGATTTTGATCATCAGGTTCAATAACTCGAAGGATGAAAAGAAGAAGAAGAAGCAGCTGCTGTTTCCACAGAATTTTCACTTCAGCTTTTGAAGTGCCAAAGGATAAGAGGACTCTCCTTGATTTCCATTAACCATACCATGCTTCCTACCCATCCCCCGCTCCTCTGCTTGCCTTACTCACTCCCTATGACTGACTTGGAGCCCATGATAAATTTATACGGCTAAGGAGTGTCCCTTGGCTTCTCGCACTTTAGAGACAATTGTTCAAAACATGCACATGCGAGAATTTAACTTCTATCAACAATTGGATATTTATTGCAAAACACACAAGGGGCATGGAAAGGGTGGATATATGTTTGAAGTGACATGACACTGCCATTGTTCTCCTTTCCCTTAACTGCTGTTAAATTGATGTCAATTTATTAACTGGTTCCTATGTTATATCTCCTTTGACGTGCAGAATGCACTCTCTTTGATATTTCTAAATCCTGTTGCTCAACTTGTCTTTTTTAGTTAGTATACCCTTTCATGTGGGCGCTGCTGTGAGATTTTCCTAAAAGGGTATTATGGGAGTTCTTTTCTGCTTCCCCTGAAAATTTCTTTTTAAAAAAAAATAGATAAATAATTTAGAATCATCACTTCATCATGCATTCATTTCACCACATTTCATCCCAATATCATTTCCCCCCACCCCCAAAAAAAGTTTCTCTCCAATTTCCTCATTTAAACCCCCCAGTGTTAAAAGTGAACCACATCTTTTCCTAAAATAATTGGGGAGTATCACGCTTGATGGACTTCTCTACCAGTGTTTCTCAAACTCAGCTATTTTAAGCTGCGTGGACTTCAGCTTCCAGAATTCTGGGAGTTGGTCAACACAGCTTAAAGTTGCAAAGATTGAGAGACACTGTTCTCTACTATTCCTCTTCAGTCTTTAATTTTTGCTGCTCAATAACATCTGGTGGGTTCTTGGCAAGTGCATCTTTGTGCCAAAAGAATTAAATAAAGCAACCTGGTTATGCTTAACTAGGAGAAACCCAACCAAAAAATGAAATTTGTGAAAAAGTCTTGGTGGACCAGGGAACCTTAAGAATCAATTAATTATTAAGATGTTAAGTGCTGATTTCATGATGTGTGACTTCAAATGAATTTGAAAGGGTGACTAATCAGAAAGATGTCACTGCATTTTTCGAACAAGGCCTATTTGTTTCTTGGTTACTAGCTTCTATTTCTCAAATTCATACATTATTAAATCAGTCACATTGGAGCCTATTGTAGATCCAGGGTCACTACAGAGGAAGAGTTGCTGATGATCTCACTTTATTCTGTTTATTTGGATATATTGGCCATTTCCCACCTACTGGTGACCCAACTCCCAAGTTGATTAGTTCTGGCATGAGTGAACTTGTGCTGTTTGCCTGGAATTTTTTGCAGAGAGCAAGTAGGATCTCTCTTTGTAGGAATTCATAGGCAATTGTGGTGGTCTTGTGAAAAAAAATAGTTACCGTGACAGAGAAAATTGGTGGATCAGTTGATGGATGATTCCATGCAATGACTGCATGGCCCCTTGATACTTTGCACCGTGAGAATGCTGCAATATTAGATTGTTTTATTGTCTAGGCCAGGGATCTCCAAACTTGGTAACTTTTAAGACTTCATCTCCCAGGATGCCTCCACCGAAATGGAATTCTGAGAGTTGAAGTCCACAAATCTTAAAAAGTTGCCAAGTTTGGAGACCCCCTGGCCTAGGCTAATGGAATAATAAAACCTCTTTGCGTCATTTAAAAGTATGTCACCAATAGATGGAAAGCAGATTTTTTTCAAAAGTTAATTATTTTAGGACCCAGACTTAACAAAAACTACAGTGATGACAGCGGAAGATGTATTTCCTTCTCTCAGAAGAGGGAATACTGCTTAAGACAATGCTTGCTGTAACCTCACATACATGAGCTAGGATTTCTTTTTAAGATAGCAGACCCACACTGAAGTTTCTGGATGTTTGCTCCCTGTCTTCAGTGATGCTATCCTCCTTTGTAACTTTATTTTGAAAACAAAGCCTCTAAGGCAAGGATAAGCTACCATGACCCACCCAGATGTCATTAGACTGCAACTCCCACTATCTCTGGCTATTTGTCTTGCTATCTGACGCCGATGGGGGTTGGAGATTCTGCTGTTCTAAGATACTTGCTTCTCTAAAATATTTGCCTCTGGTTCCTTTAGGAAGTCTTCCAAGAGTGATTCATGTGCTACCTCAAAAACAGAATGACTGAATTGTGCTAGCTTCCCTAGTGGGGAGGTCACACCGATGTGGCAATTTTGCACATGGATTTTATTGTTCAGGCATAATTGGGAGTGGGAAGTGATACAGCCTCAGGGAATGTGGCAACTATACTTGTTTTTAATGTAGGCTTCACTTCTAGAAGAATATCTGAGAATATGTTCGTCCTATTGGATTTTGACCTATAAAATGACTTAATAGAATTTGGTTCAGTTCTTGGACTCACCTGTATTTTCAAATCTGGGAAGCGACTATGGCTCTTAATTCTCTCTATAAATTGGTGACTTATCATAATTGACTAGATTTAGAAAGAGGGGGGGGGAGGGTCGTGATCTAAAATGTAGAGTATGGGGTTTTTGCTTCCCCTCTGCCTTTGTGGTAGCTTTGGAGACAGGATTTTATTTTGTTTCGCCTACTGTAAAATGTGAATAATACAGAAGCAAAATTGCTTTGTAACTGTCGATGTCTCAGGAATAATCTCCTATTTGCAATGTCTCTGGGGAAAGATTGCTGCTTTCTAAAGTGGGTGACAATGCTTGTGACTAAGCTGCAGCTGGTCAAGGGAAGAATCCCTCGAAGTGCAGTGCAAGCGTCTGGATTTGGGCCAGGAGACTTCTAAAAGGCACTGCATGTTCAGTCATAAATCAGAACACAGACAGAAGATCCCAGTGTTTCTGTCTGGAACCTCCCCTTCATTGGCCGTACAGTTGGTGGGAGAGGAGAGATAGATACAGCTTTGCTTGGCAGATTTGGGCACAGCTGAAGTTTTAATCACAATCCCAGTTCAGCTAGTCCAGCGAGGGAAGGAAGGAGAGGGTAAGAATAGAGTTTGAGGGGCTGCTAACAGACCTTGTTCTCATTGTAGTATTTTTTTTTTTTAAAAAGATATTTGGAACTTGGGAATTAACTTTGGTATGTTACTTTTTCCCTTGTAATGATTTAACTAGTAAAATACCGTTAATAGGACACTTTTTTTCATGATTAAAAAAATACCAGAGAATTCCATGAGATTTCACAAATCGGTTTGCTGCTTGTAAAAAAACTGATTCTTCTGAAGTCTGTCCCATATAAACTTAGCTGAAGGAAGGAGTGTTCCAGAGGGAAGGATTGATCTGTAGTCTGAGTGAACAGATTTCTCTCTTGTACTGCAGGATTCTTCGTGTATTTGGATAAAACTTTCCTGCTCCTGTATCTGCTGCAGTTTCCCCCAATTTATAAAATTGAGCCAGTATACTCATACCTTACCGATGGTTCTGAGAAAATAATGAGTGTCATTAAGAAACAAATAATGTTCCGTTTCCCTACAACGTGGTTCAGTCGCGGCCATTTTCTTTCCCATGCCTTCTGGATTGTACCTCCAATCCTTGTCTACGAATAAAGCTGCATTTTATCATAGAAGAAGAGAAAGATATACAGGGGGAAAAAAAGATTCCTTTATTGCTTTCTTCTGCAGAATTTATCCTCCTAGCACAGTATAGTTCTCAGAGAACCTGCAGAGAAGACTTAAGACATAATGCTAGGCACTAAAAAATGTTTGCAGCTGATTTTTATTACTTGAAAAATTTCCATCCGGTAGCTGAAAGAGTAGAAATAATTGCTAACCTGTTTTGCAGTCCTTCAAATTCAGAACCACAATCTCTTTTATCAGTAAATTAGTGTTGTTGTATCTCTCTTCTAAACAGGCCTCCAGTGCTATATATGATCATTTCCCCTGCTTCTTTTTTTTGTAAAGAAACTTTAGAATAGCTGATAAATTTTAAGCTCTGTTGTGAGCTAAGTGAATCCACGCCAAACATTTGAGGTAAGTAAGGCTGCAGGCTTTAGTCAATTCCCTTTTTTTTTTGCTAACGAAAAGGAACAGATTTATATCTGATGTAGAACATGCTTTCCTTTATTTTCTGCCCTTTTTCTTAAACCTTCATGTTGAAATACTGTATAGATGTAATCAACTGACTGAAAATTATTAATTAAAATTCATTTATTGAGTCTGTCTTTGGATTTATCTAGGATTAGGCCAGCAGACAAACGCATCGAGGGATATCTATGGGGGAGTAGAGAAAGGGATTGTGATTGAAACTCCTTTTTAAGGTCTTGTGCATGCAGCACATGGAAAAAGGGGACGAGACTTCAGTCGTAGCTACTCTCTTGACCCGTGTTGGCTGGCTGGGAAATTCTGGGAGTTGAATTCCACACACCTTCAAATTGCCACGGTTGAGGAACATTGATCTTGACCTTTGGAGAGACTGGCCATATTCTACCAGTAATTGTGCAAATGCTAGTGGAAAGATCAAACAAGGATGCCTAGTCTTAAGGAAGCTGTGCTTTGCAAATAGCTTTTGCAGGTGGAAGGATTTTATGTGACCTTTGCACAAAAAGATTTCGGCAACCAATGGCAGATGTTTTGTACTAGGAGATGCCATATTTTCTTTATGAAAAACAAATTAGTTGGACAAGCTTGGCTCTTCTGGAACCCCTCAACTTTCCAGATAGCAATCTGAGCCTGAATGACCAGAAGCTATTTACATCATTATTAAAAAAAAAAAAACAGCAAACTCCATCTAGATAAAGTGTAGTAATGGTGAAAGACACACTGAACTAGAAGTCACCCTCACACCAAGAGTACATATTTGAAAACATTTCAGTGGAAGTACCTGGATTCCCTACATTGGGTTGAACACTTGTGCAAAAATGTAGCAATTCACATATGCTGAAGAATGAGTAAAGGCAGAAAATGCCTCTGGTAGAAAATTTAACACAAGACTCAACTGTAATAGGTTGTTTGCAGTTCTTTGCCAATTCAGTTTAGGCTTGTTTGGCAAGAAAATCAAGCAAGGGGTTGAGTCTATTACTTTCTATCCCCTGAGATTATGTGAGACCATTGAATATTTGGTTGGTGTTTATTTCTTTACTGCTGTGCTTAACAATGCAATTACCACACACACTTCTTTGTGGCATAAAAATAAAAATTTTGGTCTTCCATCCCGTTAGCTACAGCATTCCGACTTTGTTGATTTTTAAAAAAAACACCCTCTTCCAGTTCAATCGTCTAAACCAGTGTTTGATGCTGGCTAGGAAATTCAGGGAGTTGAGATCCACCTGTCTAAAAGTTGCTGAGGTTGTCAAATATTGATCTAGACTGCTTTTGATATCTGGGTTATTTGCTGATTTTCACAAAAAAGAATGGAGGATAGGATAAGACAGTTGTAATTATTTGCATCAACTGTGGAAAGCAAGCCACTTGTTTCTATAATGGGAAGGACTGAAATATTTTAGGTATAGTAGGAACAGTAGAATTAAAATTCTTTAAATACTTGCTGTGGCTCATCATCACTGTGAAGGATTTCTGTTCTAGTAATAAGAACCTTTTGTACAGAGAACTAATAAAGGATGTTTATAGTGGCCTTGGAAAATCCCCAGTGTTATGACTAAAATACTATCTGTTTTGACTCCGCGATGCCACTTGGAACACTTGAACAGATCCATGGTAAGTTGCCCTTGCTTTCACCAAAGATAGTGTGCTCAATGCATCAATGAGGATTTCTAGGGCCTAACTTAAGAGCTCACAATTCTGCCACTGTTTCTGGCATTTGTCTACATAGATAGGATTGGATTAACAATGAGCTTTCCATTGGCTAATGTTCCAGTCTTTTAGCCAGGAGGCTACATTTGAATCGGGATCTACTAGTAGATGGGCAAGGATTTTTGACCAGGTGTTGAACGATAACAATGAAACCTTTTAGCTCTAAGAAAAAGCATGTCCGGAGTAGATATTTGTGTGAGACTACTTGTTTGGGGGAAAAAAATACATTCCTTAATTCTTTCTCTGTGCTTGTCTGCCTGAGTGATTGGTTTTGGCCTGGCTCTAGGTGGACCTTGATAGTTGTGGCTGAGAGGCTGGATAGATAGATATTCTGCAAGTTCGTGGCCTGCTTACAGCTATCTTCATCCAGGAAGAAGCATCCAGAATGCTGATTTCCATATCAAACTTATTTTGTCCTAGACCTCTAGTATCTAATACTATGTCCCCCTCAGGTTTCTGCTCTTCACCATCATTCATGGATCGCTCCTTGATATTTCAATAGTTGGACAGTTAAGATTTGTTGCATTGAGTTCTCGGTAAACCTCAGGACTGTGTTAAAAGCTTTCTGGATTAGTTCTGCAATTGGGAACTTGGTACCAAACACAATTTCAGTCCCCTCATCCCATTTCTCTTATTAATCTTAACTTGCTGAATAGATTTTGCTGATAGGTTTAAACGTGAGATTTGTCTGCATGATCTTTCAGTTAATTTTCACAGTGGTGAGGAGTCCATGACGGACATTTTGATAGGCATGTCTCTCTGAAGGCTATTGTTTCCACTTGTGGCTAAGGAATTGGAGTTCAAAGAACAGGTAAAAGAATAAATTCTAACGCAGATGTTGCATGGCGATAGATTGCTTGAACATTTTAACTCTTGCACCCTGAAATTTCACAGAGGTGTGGCAGGTTGGAAGAGATTTGCGGTTGCCGATCATCTGCAAAACTGGGTAACTCTTGAACATTAAAGAGAATTCTACTGTGGAGAGAGGGTGAATGCAAGAATAATATATGTGTATGGGTGAATATATACATCCCAATATATATAAATATATATATATATATATGTAAATTACTTTTAGAAGAAATAACATCAGGGAAAATGCTTTGGATTGATTATGAGATGTATCTGGTTTAGCTGATGATATTTCATACACCTGGCTTTCCAAGCATCGACAATAATTCCTCTAAAGTGGAAATCCATGTTATAAGGACCAGTTGTTTATAAAATGGTTGTAAATCAAACAAGATGTGGGAAAATCAATCAGCACCTTTGTCCCCGTTTATCTGAGGAACACAAAACTACCTTGCTGCTCCTCCCATCTTCCCTCTATTGCATGAGGATGGCAAACCGGTGTGCCTTTCTTTGCCTTAAGTGGGCAAAGTTCTCCTTCAGACATTATGTGTGGCAGCTTGTTTTCTATCTTATTTGTCAGCGTTGAAGTAAGAGTAGAGGCCGCTGCCAAAAAAGATTACTGAATGTTCTGAATACATTTAAAAACTAGTATCTTCCCGTTCCTTTTTTTTTTTTTTTTTTTTTTTTTTTTTTTTTTTTTTTTTTATATCTTAATAACTAAACCCCAGGATTCTTGTTTTAACCATCAAAGGTTGTCTGAAAAATCCTTGGGTACTTCTGTAACGTATCTGATTTTTATTGAAACAGGTGTTTGGGAAAACACTCTCGCCAATGGTTGCTGTTACAGTGAGATCAATAAAGACCTTGATTATATCAAACCAAAATGCCTGTGTGTGTGTGTGTTTTTCCCATTATCGTGGCAATATGGAAATGTGGGACCTGAGGGGAGGGGGGAATTCTTTTTTTTTCTTGAGATCACAGGATGGCCTTTCCTTTCATGCAATACAGGTAGTCCTCGACTTAACAATCGTAATCGAATCCAAAATTTCTGTTGCTAAGCGAGACAGTTGTTAAGTGAGTTTGGCCCCATTTTGCTACCTTTCTACAGTTGTTAAGGAAATCTCTACAATGCAAGTGAATCTGGCTTCCCCATTGACTTTGTAAGAAGGTTTGTAAAAGATGGCCACATAACCCCTGGTCATTGCAAACATCATCAATAAATGCCAGTTGCCAAGCATCCGAATTGTGATCGCATGACCATGGGTATGTTGCATTTGTCGTACGTGTGAAATGGTCATAAGTCACTTTTTTCAGTGCTGCTTGTAACAGTCACTAAACGAATGGTTGTAAATCGAGGCCTACCTGTATTTTTTTTTTTTTCTAATGCAGGTTCTGGAAGGAGGAGTAGAAATCCTCTCCATAAGAAGGATGGGTAGATGAGACCATTCATAAGAATGTATTAACAATTACACTCAGAACAAATAGTCTTTTGAGAGAAGGTTTCTCTCCTTTATTTAGGGAATTCACAAGGTAATCGGACACAACTGAATCAGACACATTCAATTTCTAACTTTACTTTCCTATTGTAATATTTGTTAAGGAAAGAACGCATAAGCTGCACAGTTCCTTTTTACTGGAAATGTAGAAGTAGTTTGGAAACTGAGATACTTTACACTGTTCTGTAAAATTTTAGGTAGAGTCATAAAAGGTTTATTGGTTGATACCAAGTCAAGACCATGGGGTTAGGCCGGTTGCTTTCAATAACTTAAAATGACTGTGCTACTGTCTTGGCATATAAGGAATGGCTAAATTTAGGGCCAAGATTTTGTTTCATTCCCTCACCATGCTTTGTATGGAGATTGTCCATCCTTTGTGCACTAAAACAGGAAAGAAAAACAGTGGTCCTATTCCTAGACACAGAACCTTAAAAATATATCTAAATTTGTCCAATAACAGAATTAACTTGGAGCAGGTTCATAATCGTCCCAGTTCATGAGTGCACAGATCAAAATAAAGTCCAGTCCAAAAATCGTTTAATATGGTCAGTCCACAAATAACACTTGTTTTCTGACAAAGTAAAGACATCTTTTAGAAAGTACTTTTAGGGGAAAACATCAAGGAATTTGGTTGAAAAGTCTTTGCAAATCTGCCGTGGTCTTCGTGATATCTTTTGTGCTATTAATTGAACAAATCTGTATATAGTTCATGCTGATGTTTTCATAAGCAAAGATTTGATTCCCACATTATTTAAAGTAAATATGCTCTTTTAATGGATGGGAAAGAAAGTGAAGCAGTACCAAGACAAAAAACACAGGGGGGGAAAGACTAAAAAAAAACCCAACAATATTCAAAGAGATAGCTAGTATTAATGTATTACTACGAGAACAAGAATCTTCTGGCACCTTAGAACTTCTAAGTTAGAAGTTTAGTACCGTAATTCTAAATGTTACATAGCTTGTTTACATGAACATCACCAATCTTCAATCAATCAGAATAGAGCTGGAAGGGATCTCAGAGATCATCTAATCCAACCCCCTGCTCAAGCAAGAGACCCTATACCAGCGGTTCTCAACCTGTGGGTCGCGACCCCTTTGGGGGTCGAACGACCTTTTCACAGGGGTCGCTGCACGCGCTAGCCCGCCATCTTGGAAAGGCTCCCAGTTCGGCCGTGCCTGCGGGTCACCGGACAGCCGGTAGCCACAGAAGCGGGAGACTTCGCCCATCTGCCCGTACACCGCCATTTGAGTTCTTTTACCCTCTGAGCATGCGCAGAAAGCTTTGCGCATGCGCAGAGGGTAAAAGAACTCAAATGGCGGCGGGTGGGCGAAGTCTCCCGCTTCTGTCGCTACCAGCTATCCGGCGACCCGCAGGCACGGCCGAAGCGGGAGCATTTCACCCCTGCAGTGATGGCCCCTTTGTGTGCATGGCGTGCGAGGAGGGGGCGGGGCGGGGGTCACGGGAGGGGGTCGCGGGGGGTCGCGGCATTAAAAAGGTTGAGAACCACTGCCCTATACCATTTCAGACAGGTGGCTGTCCAGTCTTTTTTTTAAAAATGTCCAGTGATGAAGCATCCACAACTTCTGAAGGCAAGCTGTTCCACTGGTTAATTGTCCTCACTGTTAGGAAGTTTCTCCTTAATTCCAGGTTGTTTCTCTCCTTGATCTTCCTTTTTATATATTCAAGAATCCTGGAATGAATATCTAAATATTGTTTTGCTGTCATAAAATAAGGCATCTTTAACTCTGAATTAGACCTGCAAAAAAAACCAGGTTGGGATTTCTAATGTAAACAGATCCTTACTAATTTCAGTTTTGAGGTCCACATTTTTCTTCACTCTTTTGTTTCAAGGATAGCAATTGGTAATCTCGTTCTTTGAAGTTTGGGCTACTTGAAAGTTACCTCCAGGAATGATATCTCAGTCTCTCGCTCTAAAGAACTACTTACCTATGTATGTGGTCAGGCCAGATGTTAATTTGTAAAGGAGTAAATGGAATTTACTATTTATGCACTGTTTCTGTAACAGTTTAAATTAAACTCTGCATGTTTAATTTCAGGGTTGTTTTGTTTTTGCCATATTGAACTGTAGTTTTAGGGATGCAGGTAGACCACACAAGTCACCAGAAATTGGCTCTGAATTATCATTAAAAGGGGCGAGTACATACACTTTTCCATAAATCTGTTTTTTTTATCTTTAGATAGCGACAATCTATTGTAGGAGGATGAAAAAAAGTTGCTGACCCTTTGACGTTTCAAGGTAAAAATTAACACTTTAGTTTTGTTTGCTGCCTGTTAAGAGAGCATGCCAAAGCAAATGATTTGAATGTTATTTATTCAAAGTAAATTATTCCTTCTGCTTTCTTCTCACACATTTTAATGCCCTATTGGCAAATGCAGTTCAGCAATTGATGCGTAGTTCTTCCTGATCTTTGAAGTGAACTGTGATCTTAGCAGGAGAGTCCCTTGGATGCTAGCACTATTTCCTTTTTTTTTTAAAGCAACACTTTAAACTTTCTTTTTACGGGTGGGGTGAATGGCATCCTTGTTTTGATGCCTGACCCTGATGTAAAACATTCTAGGGTATCCTTATTTCAGCTGCTTGCTGTGGTATGGCCCCTAAGCTACTACAGCAGCGGTTCTCAACCTGTGGGTCGCGACCCCTTTGGGGGTCGAATGACCATTTCACAGGGGTCGCCGCGCACATTAGCCCGCCATCTTGGTGCCACCGTCACTTGCAGGGGTGAAATGCTCCCGGTTCGGCCGTGCCTGCGGGTCGCCGGACAGCCGGTAGCTACAGAAGCGGGAGACTTCGCCCACCCACCCGGACGCCGCCATTTGGGTTCTTTTACCCTCTGCGCATGCGCAGAACGCTTTGCGCATGCGCAGAGGGTAAAAGAACCCAAATGGCGGCATCCGGGCGAAGTCTCCTGCTTCCGTTGCTATCAGCTGTTCGGCGACCCGCAGGCAAGCCCGAACTGGGAGCATTTCACCCCTGGTGCCACGCCCCCTTTGTCACCTCATCCCGCGCGGGGAGGGGGCGAGGAGGGGGTCGCGGTGGCGGGGGGGTCACGGCGGCGGCGGCGGGGTCGCGGCATTAGAAAGGTTGAGAACCACTGTACTACAGGAACTCAAAATGTAAAAAATTGATGTAGCTGTAACTGTATTGGTTCCATAATCAGTGATGGCAGTTGGGTTTTTACATTTTCCAGAAAAAGAGTGAGGGTTTGCATTCAAAAGTCCATTTTAACATAAGAATTTGGGGGTCAAAGAAACTGTCGCTTCATAATGTAGGGTTCAAGATCTTAGGGTCTACAAGTAGTCCTTGACTTATAACAGTTCATTTAGTGACTGTTCAAAGTTACAACGGCACTGAAAAAAGTGCCGTTATGAGCATTTTTCACACTTACGACCATTGCAGCATCCCCATGGTCACATGATCAAAATTCAGATGCTTGGCAACTGGTTCATATTTATGACGGTTGCTATGTCCCAAGTCATGTGATCAACTTTTGAGACCTTTTGACGGGCAAAGTCAATGGGGAAACTAGATTCACCTAACAATAGCACCTTTATCAACTACAGTGTTTCACTTAACAACTGTGGCAACAATGGGGCAAAACTCACTTAACAAATGTTTCACTTAGCAACATACATTTTGGGCTCAATTGCGGTCGTAACTTGAGGACTACCTGTATTTTAGTTCTAATACTGTTTTTCTTACCAACAGTTGCCTTTACAACCTGGATATACTAAGCTGCTATTTTTGCTTTTAATACTGAAAATTGTTGGCTGCTGCACGTTAAATAGATTGGGTTGTCCGTAATTGTATATGATAAGAGTTAAGTGATTTCCATTATCGGATGCAGCATCTTATTTTAATGGCAGTTTAGTCTAACCGAAATGTGACCACTCATTTACTAGGAGTGGGGTGGGAGAGAAAAACAGTAACTTCCTGTAATATCAGAACCTCATGGCAATTTCACTGGCTGCTCTTCCCCCCCACCACCACCCCCACCACCAAAAAAAAATTAGCCTTAATCCAACCAAGATGCATCAGGCCGTAGGAACTCATTGAAAGCAACAATATTTCTCTGCTATAAAAGAAGCTAAATACCTCTAAAGAGGGAAAATTATTGTCTTTAGCTGAAGAAAGTATCTGTTAACATGATGGAAGAAATAATATTTAATCAAGTTTTTTTTTTAATCCTTCAATTTTAATAGACGCGGTAGAAGCCTGAACTGTGAACGCCTATCAGATTTTTTTTAAAAAAATTCTTAGATTACTCTTAATGCAATTAGTAATGAAATTCTCCTTTACAATAAACAGAACTGCACTTTATCACACTGCCATAACTCGGAGCCTTATGTATGATTGTGAGTAGGACTGATATGTCAACATGATTCTTTTTGCCTTGGGAACAAGTTAGACAAGGAAGTGCCAAGATAAAATAATCTGTGGATCACTTCACCTTTTTGAGGTGAAGGGCAACAGCTGATGGACTGCTGTTAAAACAAGGTAATACTCTTCTAATCAATGCCAGCCCAATTAAAGCATAAAGTTATAACTGAGCTTAAGAAAAGCTTGTGATATCTGCAATGTTCTTGCAGCTACATTTCATTTTCTATTTAAAAAGTCCAACACGTTGAAACAATTTCTATATACAAAATGGTCTACCTGTATACTGAAGGAGAGCTATCGTATCCCTGTAAATGATTACTTGGGAAGTAATGTTCCAGAAATCAAGCAGACTAATTGTTTTCCTTCTATTTCTCCATAACTGAGGGTTAATTGTGATTAACCAAGGTTCCAAGTCATTTAAAATCCTATTGAGTTAGCATTCAACAAAGTTATTAAAATGATGCTTTCTCAGTTTATGTAAAAAAAAAGTTTGTAATACTGTGTGTGTACAGGGCGTAATCATAAAACAAGATAGTTGCGGTTTATAAGTCCATTAGAGTACGATGGCCAATAGATTTAAACAAATAAATAAAAACCTCCCTTTTTACAACCCTGTAATCCCTTAATTCGGGGTAGAGTCGGGGCAACTGGATGGAGCTGAGCATTTATTGGCCGGATGCCCTTCCCAACACTATGAGGAGTTCATAGCAGATGTTTTTTCTTTGCACCCTGGGACAGAAACAACTGCCGCTAACTAGGAATTGAACTCTCAACCTTCCGAGTGGGAGGCAAGCATCTCCACCACTAAGCCACCACACTACTCAAATAAATAAATAATAATAATAATAGAAGAAAAAGAATTAGTCTTGAAGATTCAGTACAACATGCCTCCAAGTTGGTGGCTTCTCTCCATGACCAGTTGACTTATCAGGCTGGCTGGGGAATTTTGGGAGTTGAAATCCATCCATCTTAAAGGTGCCAAAGTTGAGAAACAGTGCTCTATGTATAGTAAACAAAGATCATAAGATTTGAAGTATATAATTTTCAAGGAGCCAACAGAAAACCTGTGGGGAATCATATACAAGGTGGTTTGAACTCTTTGAAGGAAGAAGAAATTGACTCAGGGGAATCTGATATTTCAGCTTCCCTAAAAACTGCTTTATGGTAGAGTTTAATATTCATAGTTTCATGGAAGCATTGACTGTACACTGGATTTCTTCTTTTTTCTCTACGTCAAAAGGTGCAGTATTGCTTGAAACAAACAATCCACAAGCTCCAACTTATTTCTTCAAAGTCTCCTCTACATCACAAGGATTCTAATTCTGTTCCACAGTCAATAAAATTTTATGTTGGAGTTTTTGTGGTATCTGGGCCTCATGACCTTATAGAGGTACCAAATCTTTTTGGAATTTGATAAAACCCCCCCCCTTTTTTTTTTTTGGAGTAAGAACAAACACTATTTTTTCCAAATGGGGAATTTCAAGAAAAAAAATTATTTCTAGTCCTGGAAAGGTTACTTTCTATCTGAAGGGTATGTTGTTGTTTTTTTGCCCTACAACTTCAAGGATTACGTACTTTGAAGTAAATGATGGAGTTACTAAGTGGGCAATATATTGGCAACTGAGATGTATGTCATTTCTTGCTGAGAAGTCCATCCATATGTTACCACTAGATGGAGGGAGATTTCCTTCCAGATCTGAACAGACAAAACTCTTAATTTCAAAAACTACACCTTTTTTTGTTGGCAAACAGAAAAACTGAAAATTATAAAATTAGCTGCATAAACAGAGGGATAGAATCAAGATCACGTGAAGTGTTAATACCACTTTATAATGCCTTGGTAAGGCCACACTTGGAATTCTGCATCCAGTTTTGGTCACCACAATGTAAAAAAGATGTTGAGACTCTAGAAAGAGTGCAGAGAAGAGCAACAAAGATAATTAGGGGACTGGAGGCTAAAACATATGAAGAACGGTTGCAGGAACTGGGTATGTCTATTCTATTCTATTCTATTCTATTCTATTCTATTCTATTCTATTCTATTCTATTCTATTCTATTCTATTCTACTCCTTTTGTGTCTCACTGGCTGTACACCTGTAGTACAAAGCGACGCAAGAATGAGGAGTCAAGAAAGAGTGCTATTTTCTACTTGTTTTACTTTACTTACAACTGTTTTACCACAAAAAAGTGAGAAACTTTGCATGGTTGTGTTGAGTTTTGTGTTATTCCGCTGGATTCAGTTAGGCTTTTATAGAGCGTTCAGCTGTGTTTTTTGGCCGCAGTAACTATTACTGGTAGCGCATGTAATATGTGTTAAATCGTAAATTAACAGATTTGGTGATGTCAAAACATAAGAATGTTCTATTTCATCACGACTCCCTACTCTTCTTCTAAATTTTTTTACTGAAAATATGGGTAAAGTTTCTTTCAAGTCAAGTTTTCTTTTTTAACTCCTTAGTCTAGGTACAACCCTGATGATTTCCAGTGGTTTTCCATCACAGCATTTTTTTAAACCTATCAAAGCAGACCACATGCAACTATATCATCATCTTCTTTTAACAACCCCATAATCCCTTGCGGGGTGGAATCTGGGCAACTGAATGGAGCTAGCTGAGTGTTTTAATGGCCGGATGCCCTGCCTGTCTCCAATGCAGAGTTTTGTTCAGTAGATATGTTCTCAGTATGCCCAGAGAGAGAAATATCTGTCTCTACCTAGGATCGAACTCGCAGCCTCCGGATTGTGAGGCGAGAGCTCCACCTCTAGGCCACTGCACCACTCCACCACATGCAACTATATGCAGAGACAATATTTAATACACTAAATATTATCGTAAGAACTTGGGTTTAGTATATTTGGACTATTACCTTTTACTGCATGAAATTTCATTCCAATCTCTTAATCTCTCTTGAAGATACATTCACAGAATACCATGTTTATTTATGGCAACTGGTGTTCACCCTTTCATAAAGCCATCATTGGGTTATGTAGCTTCTTGATAAGGCAATGGTTACACCTTGCATCTTTCTGATACGCCTCTTTAATCCATTATTGCTTATTTTCGAATGCTACACTCAGATTGAGTCCAGGCTATCTACACTGAAATTAAAGTTTGGAAGTTCATACATCTTACTGGTTCAAAAATAATCTATCTTGAAGGGTCCCTTGGTGCTCTCTGAACTTGGTTGGTTTTTTGCAGACATTTCAGTACCCAAACTAGGTAACATCATCATCTAGACTGGCACTGATGATGTTACCTAGTTGGGTAATGAAACATATGCAAGCTGACAGCAAGATTGAAATGTTAATGATTTATGGATTTGCATATGGATAAGTGATAGGCTATGGGAGGAAGAGATATTTGTAAATAACCTTATGGAGAGTGAAGAATCACTAAGTTTATATATACTTTTTGTAATGAAGATCAGAAGTCACTTTTTAAACTATTTTCTTTTTATTTCCTCCTCTCTTTTCTTTTTTCTTGCACCTTCTATTTTCTGTTTCTTTTTTTTTCTTTCTGAATTTAGTTTGCTGTTGGTCAAACAAATCAACTTTGTACTTTCTTTTGCTTCTAAAATTTTTAATGTTTAATTCATTCTGATATTTGATCTCTTTTCATTTTTCCCCATCTCAAAGGCTTCCTTAGCAAACCTTTTGTAAATCCAGTAAGGAGTCAGTATGCAATTCATTCTTATAATCCACATTTTTTTTTATTTTCCAGCATTTCAACAATTTCTTTAACTATATATTCTACTTTTTCTGCATCAGTTGAGGTTTGTTCCAACTTTTTATCCTATAGATCTTCCAAGGTATTTTCTTTCATATTTGTCATTTTTTTCAATAGAATAGAATAGAATAGAATAGAATAGAATAGAATAGAATAGAATAGAATAGAATAGAATAGAATAGAATAGAATAGAATAGAATAGAGTTGGAAGGGACCTTGGAGGTCTTCTAGTCCAACCCCCTGCTTAGGCAGGAAACCCTATACCATTTCAGACAAATGGTTGTCCAATCTCTTCTTAAAAACTTCCAGTGTTGGAGCATTTACAACTTCTGGAGGCAAGTTGTTCCACTGAAAATCTTTAACATCTTTAGGAAATACGGCAATCTAGTCATAGTAGCAGACATCATTGCTGACATTGTAGCTGTTAGTTTCTGTTCCCATTTTTCAAAGATCTTCTGGAATATTTCAAATATCATACCATTTTCTGTCGTTTTATTCCAATGTAACTAAAGACAAAAGGCAATCCTGTCTTTTTCCTTTTAAGCCTAGAATCTTTAGTTCCCTCTAGTGTCCAATTTCTGAAATAACAAAGTCTCTAATTTCTGCTATGACTTAAAACAAGACTAAATATCTTAGTATCCACAAAAGTGATATTTATCACATTATTTCCCAAATGTCATAGTAAAAGTCCTAATATTTCAAATTCATCTAGACCCCCTAATTCTTTTATGACGTTCTTAAAGTTGTATTTAGCTTTTTTTCTGTTTCTTTCAATTTCTTTAAATTCTTAAGCTTATATTTTTGTCTTTTATTCCGGAATGAAAGTAAACTTACCAGGTGGCTCTGCAAACTTTTCATTTTGAAAATCCTTATTAGCTTTAAGATACTGTAGTTAAATGTGCAATTTCCAAAAGTGTTTAGAAAGTGAGGTTGACCCGGTGTCCTTAAAAAGACTGTGCCACGGTTGAGTTTGGTGGTTTCCCTCCATCTCCTGGTACTCTAATCCATGGGCTTGTAACAGTCTGTGGCCTGTTGGGAACCAGGTTGCACAAGCGGCAGGCGAGCACTCAAAGCTCCATTTGTACAAGCTGTGGGCCAGCAGTGGGTTGCTACCGGTACGGCCCGGATCTACGAACCGGTAGCGGCGGCGGCGGGAGGCTCCGCCCACCCGCCCCAGATGCTTCTGTGCATGCGCAGAAGCATTGCGCATGCGTGTGAGTTTGCGCGCGAACCAGTAGCGATGGGATTTGCAACCCATTACTGCTGTGGGCGCATGCACGAAACTATCCCCTCCCTCTTGCCACCTCCACCACTGCTAGTCCAGCCGGAAACGTTGGAACCGCTGCTGTAACCCATAGGAAAATGCTGTCCTTTAGTCTCCTCTCAAGAAAAAACTGCCTGGAGCACCAGTTGGGCAATCTTCTACCTTCTCCTAATTGAGAGATATTCTGTAGGGCAGGGGTGTCAAACTCGTGTTGTCACGGCGGCGTCACATGACGTATTGCGACTTTTTCCCCCTTTATGAAACCAGGCATGGGCGTGGCCAGTGCGTGACGCATCCAGCCCATGGGTCGCAAGTTTGACAGCCCTGCTGTAGGGCCAGTCTATTTACGTATCCTTTGGTCATGATTATGACATCATCTCTGCTGATTTGGAGACCTGTTAGCATGCCATTCATCACCTGAAAGCTTACCAGGTATTTAGAATTTTCCCTAATTTCCTAATCACCTATATAATTGCTAAATCCTGAAAGCTTTGCTGTGTTCAGCCCAACAGCAGTAGTTTACTCAGTTAATTAATGAGTTTTTTCTTATATTCTCAAATTATATTGGGTTGCTTTAACTTTTATCATCTATTTTGGATTGTTCCAATGTTTGTTCCTTAGTTATTGCTCATTTATACTGGTATCCACTCTATGGTCTGCTTACGTCCTTTGTCAATATAGCTGAGCTACAATCGGATTCAATCAACATTACTGCTTTTATATCTTTTGGCTATGGAGATCCACAAGATTCTTATAATGCTGCCATCTAATTTCTTTAATTGTCTACAAGGAAACTAAAAGGAACATGTCTCAGGAGTCAGCACCAGGTGGATGATCTTGTCTGGCTAAGAGACCACAAAGGAATCCTAGGTCTCTAAATTGCCAACTAATTGATACGCTTGCAAAACACATCCATGAGGACCACAGGGGAAAGTCAGTTTACTTTGACTTTCAGAAGAATGTGCAGTAGACTGAAAACAGTGTATTTCAGTTAAATAGCTACATGGGGGATATCTGGGTTGAACCTATTCATGGCCTAGATTAGCGGTTCTCAACCTGTGGGTCGCGACCCCTTTGGGGGTGGAACGACCCTTTCACAGGGGTCGCCTAAGACCATCGGAAAACACATATTTCCGATGGTCTTAGGAACCGAGACACCGCTTCTCTATCCGTCCACATACGAGTACCCGGGGACGGTGCGACACACGGGCGGCCCTCGAATGCGCAGGCGCCGACGGAAGGGCTGTGTGCGCTAGCCCGCCATCTTGGTTCCACGCCCCCTTTGTCAACTCATCGCTTCTCGCCTGGCAACGTGCACGCGTGGGGAGGGGGCGGAGCAGGGGTCGCGGCGGCGGGGAGGGGGTCGCGGCATTAGGAAGGTTGAGAACCACTGGCCTAGATTATTTACAAACAACCATATTAGCTGAAAATAACAGGAAGGCAAAACGTTGAAAATGTCGTTGTTTGCCTGGTGCTTTTATACATCGTGACATGTAATTAAAACAACACTGGGTTTAACACGAGGAAGACCTGTAGGATCTTTAAGTTGAGATGGAATAGAGCAGCATTAGCTTGACCTGAATCTCAAAAAATGTATGAAAAATGCAGCCTACTCTGCTGTCCAGAGCAGAGAGATCATGAAGGAAGTGAGCTGGTTGGTATAAAAACCTGGTGAAAAGCCCATTTTTCATCACACAACTCAATGTCTGCCTTATCTTCTCCAAGCAGAAACATTCAGAATAACAAAGTTAGAAGGGACCTTGGAGGTCTTCTAGTCCAACCCCCTGCTCAAACAGGAGACTCTATACCAGGGGTCTGCAACCTTAAACACTCAAAGAGCCACTTGGGCCCGTTTCCCACAGAAAACAAAACAACGGGAGCCACAAAACCTGGGTGGGCGTGGCCAACTCGATGTCACTCACTCCCACCCAGTCACGACCCCCCCAGCCACACCTACCCAGGTTTTGTGGCTCCCCGTGTTTTGTTTTCTATGAGAAATAGGTATCTCCCTTTCCCTCCCTCCCTCCTTCTTTCCCTCCCTCCCTCCCTCTCCCTCCCTCCCCCCCTCTCTCTCTCGCTCTCTCTCTCCTTGAAGAGCAAATGGGGGTGGGGAAGAGAAACCTTGCTGAATTCCATTCCGTTCCATTCCATTCCACA
>QLTV01004226.1:275710-286406 GCA_003457575.1 Thermophis baileyi
TTCCCCAAACCCAAAAAACTTTAACCTTAGACTGTCTACTGTCGACCTCACCCCATTCCTAAGAGGTCTGTAAGGGGCGTGCATAAGCGCACCAGCGTGCCTACCGTCCCTGTCCTACTGTCCTATTGTCCTCATCTATCTGTATTCACCTTGATTATGTTTATGTTTATACCTATACCTGCTATCTTGTACATGTTTGACAAATAAATAAATAAATAAATAAATAAATAAAATATATATCAACCGTAACTAGTTGCCCTGCCATTTCTGGATCATCTTATAGCTTCTGAGTGGCCTTCAAGGACAGCCCATCTAAAATAATTGCAGTACTATCAGTCTTTCAGGATAGGACAGCAAAGAAATAGGACAGCAAGGATTCTAGGATTGCTTTACATTATAGTAAAATAGAATAACAATCTGGAAAGCTTAGACAAGTTTCATTCTTTCCCCTGAACAAAATCAAGGTGGGATTATTTCATGTCTCCTTCTATCACAGCCCACATAGCTTACTCCTTTCTCCCCTAACTGGTTTTTTCATACCTTCCCCAAGGTCAGCTCTAAATCACCTTACAAGGCCCAATTAGAGGTAAATAAGGCATGACTAATTGTGACTAGGGCCATTGGATCCAGAAACAGATGCAATTGGTGCACAGGATGAATTTGTACAAAGGGCTTCCTAACCACAACACTGCCGACTCTTTCAGTAATCCAGGAAGTTCCCCAAATTGTGGACCAGTTCAATATGGAGAAGGGCAACCCCATCCAGAAGTAACAATGGATGATTATTGGAGATGTGCAGCCCCGCAATCCACAGCCACTCAGTCTTGGTAGGATTAAGTCTAAAACTCTAATCCTCTTCAGCCCCATCCAGGCCTGTTCAGGAACATCAAGATCCACACAATAGAGTATAAGTTGTGATGTCCCACAACTTATCTTCAGTTCTGACAACATAGTGGGGAATGGAAGGAGCTCTTGGATGAGAAGCGAAACGTTTTCAAAAGAAAAAACAAGAAAGTCCAGTTGCCTCCTGAAAAAGCACCTTTGGGACAACCATGACCTGTATGACAGAGAATCTCTACAGACTATAAGTTGTGCTGTTTAGGGAAAATTATTGCTGATCGTCTGCAGTTATAAACCTGAAATCCTTGGTGACGTTTTTGTAAATGATGCAGAAATCAACCAGAAGATTCAGATCTTCTTTCAGCCCACCACACTCTAAATTATGATTATCTTAGAGCAGCAAATTTCCCTTAGTTTTTTACTTGGACAAACTTTCTTCAACTACCTCAGTTTGACTGCAGTTCATTACTGGATGTGCCTTATCGTCTTTTCTCTAGGTTGTTATTATGCCATTGGCCTTGGGGCATTTTCTGTAATTTACTAAAGGTTTGTAGCTCTTTTCCAACTTTCATCAGACTATGTCCAAATTTCAACTTATCTATTGTATGAAATTCCTGGCAGTGAGATCCACGCCACAATTGTGCAATATCCTGTCCATGTGCGATGCATGTGGCAGCACAAGGACGGGATCTTCATACAAAGAACACAAAACAAATACCGTTAATCAAAGGCACAGATGCATTTCAACAATTGACTCAATGTGATGAGAAAAGGGTCAAGCATAAAGGAACTCGCTTTGTTCTTGGCTACTTCTAAACAACAGGAACTCCCTGCTTTGAAAGAAATGAGAGGGGACGGGAAACAAAATGCTGAAGTTTAAACATGAAATGCTCCGGCCTTTTCATTTTACAATTCAGTTTTGCAAGATGGGATAAAAATATTGCAGAATAGGATGGAAGTGGCTTTCTACTGCCTTTGTCTGAGATTCTTTTCCGAACTTCACAATCTTGCTTAATAATCCTTACACTGCTTAGTGGATTTCCATCCAAATTCTAACCAGGATTGCCCAACCTTGCTTGGCTTCTGAATCTAAGCATATTGGCCAGGTGCTAACACTGTCAAAGCTTAATGCCTTATCTTCTCTTGATCTTTATTTATTAAGAACATTTATATGGCTGCCCAACTTACAGTGACTGGGAGTCTTACAGAAGTAAAACCCCAAGTACAAACTCCAATAAAACCTCATCTCTTGCTAGTTGTAGGTAGTCCTCACAACCACAAGTGGAACTGGAAGCTGACACAGTCATTAAGTGAGACATCACGTTTTGCTTTCCATTTTATTGCAATTTTATTGATAGCTGGTTGATGGAAGCCAAGTGGGAAATGTGCACATTGTGATCACATGACCCCAGGGATGTTGTGACAGTCAGACATGTGAGGATAACTAAGCATAAAACTGCAGTTGCTCTATTTATGCTTTTGTTTGTTACTTTAATTCGGCTCACTGGAAAGTTTTGCTTATTTAGGTCTCTTATTTCTTCAGCATGGCCCCATCAATATTTAACCTGGAAAGAAACCCAGGTTGTAACTGTTATCAAAGCAAGCCATTAAGGTCCAGAAGAAACTTAATATTTATCTTCCTACATAAGATAACCAATAAATTCAAGAGAGATGGAAGATATAAATCCAAGAATCCAAGCAAAAGGTTTGCTGCTTCCTTAAAAATCTTGAAAGTTTTAAACTGAATTCTACATGTTAAGGTAAATACAGCTGCTGAACCATAAACTCAACCCATCGGTCCTTGCACTAACCCAGCCAGTGTGGCATTTACTAGTAAAACTCCAAATTGTGCAAACTCAAGAGTTTGGGGGTACAGGTAGTCCTTGACTTACAACAGTTCATTTAGTGACCGAAGTTACAATGGTACTGAAAAAAATGACCCCTTTTCACACAATCGTTGCGGCCTCCCCATGGTCACGTGATCAAAAATTCAAACGCTTGGCAACTGACTCGTATTTATGACGGTTGCAGTGTCCCGGAGTCATGTGATCCCCTTTTGCGACTTTCTGACCAGCAAAGTCAGTGGGGAAGCCAGATTCACTTCAACAACCGTGTCACTAAGTTAAGAGCTGCAGTGATTCACTTAACGACTGTGGCAGGAAAGGTTGTGAAATGGGGAAAATTCACGGAAGAACTGTCTCGCTTAGCAACAGACATTGTGGGCTCAACTGAGGTCGCAAATCGAGGACTACCACAACTGCTAGGATCTGGCGGACGAGGGCAGCACACACAGAAGATGAGGGTGGGACTGGCTGAGGCGGGGGGGGGGGGCGCTGAAACCATCACACACAGGCACACACCCACACAGACACACCCACACACACTCCTCAGGAGAAGCGGACCGGGGCTCGCTGCGCATGTGCCTCCGTCCCCACCGGCTCTTTCGTCCGATCCGCCAAGCGGAGCCGAGGGAGCGGGCGAAGTTCCTTCGGCCTCCCCTAGTTGGAAGCTGCGCACACTCCAGAAGCCCAGCGGCGCGTGGATGCGCAAAGGGAACAAAGGGCTGGCTCTGCGCCCCGCCGCTTCGCTCTCCGGGCCGGCGGGGGATGCAGCCTTTCCGGTGAGCGGGGGCCGAGTTTCGCGGCTTGGGGGAGCCTCTCCGTGTGCTTCCCCCCCCCGCTCCCCCCCCCCCGTCCTCTTTTCTCCCGGCAGGAAGCGCTGCTGCTGTTCCCGGGCGGGTCGATCTCTGCGCCGCTTTACCGCGAAGCTCAGCCAGTTTCGCTGGGCGCTCTTTATTTTATTTATTTATTTATTTTATAAAATTTATATGCCGCCCAACTCCCGAAGGACTCTTGACTGCTTAATGCAGTCTTGAGCCTCCGGAGCCTGACTGTCCTGCGAACGGATGCCGGGCTCAGATTTGGACGAAGCGAGGACCGGGTGGGTTCAGGTTTACATTCCAGTGTAAACTCTGTTTACTCCTAAGTAAGTTCCGACGGGTTCGTGGCACTTTTCGCAGGAAAAAGGATTGAACCTTGCGGGTAGACCGGGGCCGCGATTCGCTCAAGCAATGCGAACAGAGGGAAACTATTAATTAAATCTGTGGCTTAATTTATAATGCGAGTCCAGCTACTCTGTGATTAGTTTTTTGTTTTTTTTTGTAATCCAGCGGTTTGTGCGAACCGGGGCTACTGGATGATGTAAACGGTGGCACCTTAATCGTGGTTTAAACATGTAGCAACGCAGACACTGGCTAGATTACATTTCAGTCACGTTTTAGCCTAGCCGGCTGTGCAAACCCGGTTGTGCAATTGCTTTACAATACAGTGTGTCAGAATGAGTTTGGGTCAATTGCAGATATATTAGTTTTTGCATGTAGTCCAGACTACACCGCCTCTTCTAAGTGTAGGTGCAACCGAGGGCTTTAAAATATTTGTCCGCCTCTTTTGTGTATTCTTTGAAATGGGGTGGGGGTGGGGGAGGAAGGAGGATGTAATAGTTTTTAATGGCTTTGAAAATGCAGGCCTGGGTGGGTAGTTTTGGGTAGGCAGATGAAGAGGTAAACAAAGCAATTGAATAAAAAACGTGGGTGGACCGAAAGTGGAATAATGTAGACTGCAGAAATTCAGGGACTCGCAGCCATAACTATGGAGCTTAATTTGATTTATTGCTGTTGAGCTTTGCTCCTGGGACATGAAATAAAATGAGTCTTCTTAGGAGACACAGGAAATTTGTGAGTCACCCAGAATCTAATAAGTGAGATGGGTGAGTATATAAAATTTAAATAAATAAACAAACCTCTTATTCAGGAGACTAATTTCTAGCAGCCCGAATAAAGTTACTGGACATAAGATGGAAATATTAATTCCAAATAAACTGTCTGTCATTTTAGTAGTTAAATATTAGCGGATATGGATGGATGGAACTTTCCTCTCTGAGTTTGAATTGGGGACCTGAATCATTAGTTCCTAAATCTCAATGGGGTTTAGTGCAAGTATAGTTTGTTGTGTATCTTGCCAACAACTGGATGATTCTTCTTCTAAACCAGTGTTTCTACAAGTCAGTTTAAGATGCATGCTGGCTGGGGAATTCTGGGAGTTGAAGTCCACGCATCTTAAAGTGGCTGAATTTGAGAAACACTATTCTAAACAATGGTCAGGATTTGATAAGGGATGTAATCTAAAATACTGGAAGTTATTTAGGCTTGTGTTTCACATTCATGAAATACCACCTGCCTACTATTATTTGGAAGTATAGCTATTATCTAGGAATATTAGCATTTCGGTGAAATTTAATTTCTGGGGTTTGCCGTATACATACAACTGTTGTGTATTCAGAAATGGCCAAATCACATGAAATGGCTACTGTGTATTTAATAAGTCTTCTATATTTTACTATCGTTCTTTTCCTGCCTGTTATTGACCTCCTCTCAATCTACACAAACTTTGCTATTTCTTATGGGCCCCAGACTGGGGAAGAGTTTAATATTTTAGTAAATACATCTACAGGTAGTTCTCAATTTATGACCCAAATTTCCATTACTAAGCAAGACAGTTAAGTGAATTGTGCCCCATTTTACCAACCTTTTTTGCCGTAGTTAAGTGAATCACGGCAGCTGTTAAGTGAATCAGTCGGCAGTTAAACAAATCTGAATTCCCCCATTGACTTTGCTTGTTGGAAAACAGCTGGGAAGGTTATAAATGGTGATCACAGGATCCTGGGTCACTGCAAAAGTCATCAATACATGTCAGTTGCCAAGCGCCCAAATTTTGATCACGTGACCATGGGGATGCTACAATGGGCATACATGTGAAAACTGGTCAGCAGTCACATTTTTCAGTGCTGTTGTAACTTTGAATGGTCACTAAACAAAAGGTTTACATCGAGATCTACCTGTAGTACCTGGAGATGATGTGAATTGCATTCAACACAAGTGTAGAGCAGCAGGTTGGAGTGAGGATACTATAATCTATATTGCTAGTTAAAAGTAGTACCACTTATCCATACTTTGCATTGGGGTGAAATTCAAAATTTTTCCCTACAGGTTCTGTGGGTGTGGTTTGGTGGGCGTGGTTTGGTGGGTGTGGCTTGGTGGGCGTGGCTTGGTGGGCGTGGCAGGGGAAGGATACTGCAAAATCTCCATTCCCTCCCCACTCCAGGGGAAGGATACTGCAAAATATCCATTCCCTCCCCACTCCAGGGGAAGGATACTGCAAAATCCCCATTCCCTCCCCACTCCTGGGGGAAGGATATTGCAAAATCTCCATTCCCACCCCACTCTGGGGCCAGCCAGAGGTAGTATTTGCTGGTTCTCCGAACTACTCAAAATTTCTGCTAACCTGTCAGAACCTGCTGGATTTCACCCCTGCTTTGCATAGTGTTTTCTCATTTCTGTTCCATTGACTCTTTCCTAAACACTCTCTCTCTCTCTCTCTCTCTCTCTCTCTCTCTCTCTCTCTCTCTCTCTCTCTCTCTCTCTCTCTCTAGGTAAGTTAGAACCCACCCCTGGATAATACAGTATAGGAGATAAAATATTAAATTAAGATAAAACCATAATAAAATCACCATAGTATGGAGCCATATAGTTGCAATGGGATAGAAGTTATAATTTGATATCTGAGGAAGCTAATCATGTCACTTCTTCTGGTGTGGCTGCCATGAGATCATCCCAGGTGCCTTGAAATTTTCTGAGGACATATTCTTGAACTACCGTATTTTTCGGACTATAAGACGCACCGGAGTATAAGACGCACCTTAGTTTTTGGGGAGGAAAAAAAAAAAAAAAAAATCTGCCTACCAGCATCCATCCTGCCTACCAGCATCCATCTGGCTAGCATCCTTAGCAAACAGCCTGGAACAGGTATATTAGCCTTGCAAAGCTCCGTTTGAGACGCTGGGCGGGGCTACATTCGGTGTATAAGACGCACCCAGATTTTCACCCTCTTTTAGGGGGAAAAAAGGTGCGTCTTATACTCCGAAAAATACGGTATATGTGTTATTGTTTGTTCCGGAGCACCATAGTCACACTGCGGGCTCTTGGCCAGTCCCCACTTAAAGAGCTTTGTCTGAGTTCTGGCACGGCCTGTCTCATTTTTTGTCTCGTTTTCAAAGAACTTTTTAAAAAAGAAAATAAAACTTTGGGAGTTAGTGCCATGTGCAATGGTACCTTCACCTCCTGTAAATTATGTACTAGGTTAATTTTATTTCAAAACAACTTAACAACTGCAGGGATTCATTTAACAACTGTGGCAAGACAGGTGGTAAAATGGGGCAAAACTCACTTAACAACTGCCTTGCTTAGCAACAGAAATTTTGGGCTCAATTGTGATCATAAGTCAAGGACTAGCTGTAAAGGTGTAAGTAAGAATTTCGGGAAAAGTTAAAAGGCCTTCATAATCGCTCTCTACTTTTCCTATCGCTGCATAGGCTTTTTCATAATTGAGGCTTAGCTTTGATTGATTGTACGGATCACTTTTAAGGGCCAACCTGTTACAAATTTTGTTTTTAAATAGGTAAGAATCTAGGACAAGAATCTAGCTGTTGGGAAATGATTACTTCCATCATCCCTCCTAAGGTAGCTGCAGGTTTATATAAAAGGTTTGAATTCTGTTTGGTACAGCTAAGTTGGACTTCTCATGACTTTATGGCCTCCCTGGAGTCATAAGATTTTCTTGGCAGCACTATAAAAGCGATCAGTTATCAACGTCTCTCCTTTATTTAGTTGGCCCGAACTTAGTAGAAGCTATCCAGATGCTCCACATCGCTTGAATAAGAATCGCGTTGCATAGTACACTGAAACTACAGTACTCCATTTGATGAGTTGCCAGAATGACGATGTAGTATTCCAAATATCCTCTGTAGTTTAAACCTGGCACTTCATCCTTCCACAGCTTCATGGATGCCTTGTTTTGTATTTCTCCTGCTTAGAGATTGGTAAAATGAGGATCCAGATTGTTGGGGGCAATATGCTGACTCTGTAAACTTCTTAGAGAGGGCTGGAAAGCACTGTGAAGCGGTATATACCGTTAAGTCTTAAGTGCTATTGCTATTAGTAAGACGTAGCAATTGATGACTGACATATTTGGTATTTCTGCCATTGCAAGACTCTAACTTCTAGCACATCTCCTTCATCTGCCGTTGCCATCTTGATGTTTTTTGCTGGATATTTCTTTCAACTTTTTGCAGTCTTGGGATCTTCTTATGTATTAATCAAGTTGTAATCCGATATGATGATAGATGCTTGGAATTTGTTGTATTCTCTAGAATAGGAAATTAAACTAATCCTATATTCAACTATGGCAGGGGTGTCAAACTCAAGGCCCGGGGGCCCGATCTGGCCCACGGGGTGCTTAGATCTGGCCTGCGAGGCTGCCCTGGAAACAGCAACAGACCGGCCAGCGGGGGGCCCTCCTGAGCTCCATTTCGCTTGCAGAGGGTTGCAGGAGGCTGTCGCAGCCGAAAACAGAGCTCAGGAGCCTGTTTTCGCTGGCAGAGCACTTGGGCCACCACAGGCGCCCCCGACATGAGTGACGTAGAGTTAGCCATGCCCATCCTGGCCACGCCCACCCTGGCCCCCCAAGGTCAAACAAAACCCTGATGCGGCCCTCAATGAAATCGAGTTTGACACCCCTGAGGTATTGTATGCCACTAAAAGCTAGTCGGCTTTTGTTCCAGTGTGTGACTAAAGTTATGTTTTTGAATAATCTGCTGTCAGACTTCATACAGGTAGTTTTGGCTCATTTTACGACCTTTCTTGCCACAGTTGTTAAGTGGATCTGGCTTCCCCATTGACTTTGCTTGGCAGAAGGTCGCAAAAAGTGATCACGTGACCCCGGGACACTGCAATTGTCATAAATATGAGTCAGTTGCCTAACGTCTGAATTTTGATTACATGGCCATGGGGATGCTGCATTGGTCGTAAGTGTAAAAAAATGGCCATGTCACTTTTCTCAGTGCTGTTGTAACTTCAGACGGTCACTAAATGAACTGTTGTAAGTTGAGGACTTACTTGTAGTTTGCACCAAAAATAGTTAGTCCAAGTACTCTGATTTGTTAGAAGGAAGTTTTGAAGTTACAGCACAAGAATTCAAACAAGGACGCTACTTTCAAATTGGTACCTATATAGAGACAATCAGTGATAACAAAGTTTTTGTTAATTTTCTCTCTTTTTTTAGAAGGGAAGAAGCTGGCCTTTTTTGAGAAGGCAGAGCAATATCTGTGGTAGTTGCTGTTCCTCTTTAACAATATGAAAATTCTCACAAGTCCAGTGATTTAATCCATACAACCAATTGAACCCATGAGCAGTTGTTAAATCTGTGGGAAACAGTACTTTGGTCTAACTCTTCCCATCTATCTTAGGACTTAGCTTGCTGATTGCTGCTGAATTAATCACTACTTAGTAACATTTATTTTTGTAAATGTATTGAATGTTTGCAGAGGCATTCCCTTGTTTTGCCTGGAGGGGTCACCATTACACAAGTTTTTAAAAGGGTTTTTATACTCAGTAGAAATGAAAGTAAAAACTGTAACTGAATACACCAGTGAATAAAAGGAAGGATGTCAGTATTAAAGACAAAAAAAAAAAAAACCAAAAACCCTGCCTGAACAAGCATTAAATAAAGTGAATCATTCTGTGATCATGTTGAAAGGGCAAAAATGCCCTGTATTTTTAAATTAACGCATGGAAGAGAGAGGCTGCTTAGACAGGGTAGTTCTGCCTATTTACTCTTACAAGTTGTGAGATAACAAACTTTTTTTTTTTGCTCTCATGCTAATCGTGTAATTCCCTCTTCCTTTTAGGCTTCCCTCTAGACCAGGGGTGTCCAACCCTGGCAACTTTTAAGTCTTGTGGACTTCAACTCCCAGAATTCCCCAGCCAACATGGTATTTGAAATCCACATATCTTAAAGTTGCTAAAGTTGGGGAAACACTGCACTAGATAGATAGATAGATAGATAGATAGATAGATAGATAGATAGATAGATAGATAGATAGATAGATAGATAGATAGATAGATAGATAGATAGATAGATAGATAGATAGATAGATGATTTATTTATTTATTTATTTATTTATTTGTTTATTTTGTCAAGCATGTAGTAGATAACAGATATAGATATAAACATGGTTATTAATACATGAAATGGATACGAATAAAAGGGAACATGAGGACGGGGGTAGGCACGTTGGTGTGCTTATGCACGCCCCTTACAGACCTCTTAGGAATGGGGGGAGGTCAACAGTAGATAGTCTAAGGCAGTGATGGCGAACCTTTTTTGGCTCAGGTGCCAAAAGGAAGCGTGCGCGCACCTGCCCACACCCATAATGGAATGCCCTCCCCCCACGCATGCGCACAACCGCTGCGCTGGCCCCCACACATGCACACAACCCCCCCGTGCTGCCCCCCCCCCGCGCATGCCCACAGGCCTCACTGAAGTCTCCGGACTTCCGGTAGGCCGTTGGGCTGTTTTTCGCTCTCCCCAGGGTTCAGGAAAGCCTCCTAAAGCCTGGGGAGAGTGAAAACGGCCGAAAAGAAGGCCGAAAATCAGCAGGCCAGCGTGCGCATGCGCGCTGGAGCTGACATAGGGCAACGCCTCGCGTGCCCTCAGAGATGGCTCTGCGTGCCACCTGTGGCACGCGTGCCATAGGTTCGCCATCACTGGTCTAAGGTTAAAGTTTTGGGGGTTTGGGGAAGAAACCACAGCGTCAGGTAGTGTATTCCAGGCATTGACCACTCTGTTGCTGAAGTCGTATTTCCTGCAATCGAGTTTGGTGCGGTTTACCTTAAGTTTGTATCTATTGTGTGCTTGTGTGTTGTTGTTGTTGAAGCTAAAGTAGTCATTGACAGGTAGGTCAT
>QLTV01004226.1:286484-299063 GCA_003457575.1 Thermophis baileyi
GCAAACGTTTTGTATGCTCTAGTTAGCCGTTTAATGTTGCCAGAGAAGTAGCTACGCAGGATTAGGTTGACTACTCTTAGTGCCTTTTTGGCACTGTTGTTACAGTGGGCTTTGGCACTTAGATCATTAGATATGAGTACTCCAAGGTCTTTGACAGAGTGAGGGTTGTCTACAAGGTCGTGTCCATCCAGTTTGTATTTTATGTTCTGATTTTTTTTGCCAATATGTAAGACAGAGCATTTGTTGGTTGAGATTTGAAGTTGCCACTTGTTTGACCAATCTGACACATAGTCAAGGTCTTTTTGAAGGGTAGCAGTATAGTCGGTGGTGTTGAATAGTTTTACATCATCAGCGAAGAGGATGCAGTTGCTTTTAATATGATCACAAAGGTCATTTATGTTTTTATATTATGCAGATATAATATAAAAGTATATTATTTTTATATTTAATTATTATATTTAATAAGTCTATGTCTGCATAATTTCTTTATCCCCCCCCCCACCATCTCCTTAGGTTAGCAGGCTGAGCTGTTTCCTAGTTCCCAAGTTTAACCCTGTAGCTTTACAAACAGCATTGTGGTATAATAGCAAAAATCTGTGAGAGGAAATCATGGTTGCCTGGAAACTGCCTGGCAACCAACCTGTGTTCAAAAAGTCAGGAGGACAGAGGAAGTAAAAAGAATTGTTTTCCTTTTAACCAGCAGTCACTGCTCAAACTTCCGTTTTTTCAAAGCATGGTGCCTTTGCTTAAGTTTGTGTCTTAAAACATTTGGTAAAAATCTTGTAAGTAATATTTTTGCCAAGCCTTAAGGCCACATCGTTCCCTCACTTACCGAGGTATTACTGAAATCCCTGCTGTGGTGTACTTCATTAATTAAACTTTTTCGTTTAAAAAGCTTTCCGAACAGAATAATAAAAATCAAACAGCTTCCACTTTCCACTTTAGTTTTAAAAACTAAAATTAAAAAGACCCAGGGTTCTTGGTTGCAGGGTGTGGCCATGACTTGGTTTGCACTGTTGTGACGGACATTTTGACTTTTTTGCCTCGTGGGTTCCCTGCCTGATACAGATGGAAAAGGAGAAGGAAAGAAAAAAATAAATCAAGATAACTCAGGCATTGTTTTAAAAAATGTTTTATTGCTACTAAAATGGTTGTCTATGGTGAAGTAACATTTTACAAACCCTATTTATTCTCTTCATGCTGACCTTCAGTAATTAGTGGGTTACATTTCATATTCCAAAGATAGAACTCTTGTCTTGAAAGGAAATATTGGAATGATCACTTGGACATTTGTGGTGGTAACTTGAATTACAGAGATCCAGTTGAATAATAAGAAATGTGTCAACCTTATATGGTAGACCAGGTGTGTCTAGCATGGATGGCTGGGAAAAGTTGAAATCCACAATGATATTTATATATCACTCCTTAATTAAAAATTTCTCAAAGTGGTTTGGAATAAAAAAAGTAAAAATGGGTTAGCATGTGATGTGAATGCAGCTCTAACTATAGATATGAACATCCAAATCATGCCATAGATATATTCAGAAAAGTGATGGCTTTGTGTTCTATGACTGAGGGGACAATGCCAAGGTTGGACACCCATGTGGTAGACCAAAGTAAGAAACTGGTATCATAGGTTGGGAGTACTTTTATTGGAACATTAAACTATCATTCTATAGTAACAGAATTGTACATGTCTGAATGTGCTTCCCCCTATGCCCACCCTCACCTCCATCCCTTTATCTCTATACGAACTGGAAAGGAGCTTGTCTAACACTTTTCTGTTATTTTCTTCATCCGGGTTCAATCCTTTCTTATCTGACCATTGACTTCCTCTTCCTCTTGTCCTCCAAGGCCATTTCCGATGTCCTCTTTGTTGATTTGACAAAAATAAAATTTACTTACTTGTGCCAGCTTGAAGGGCTGCAAGAAAACCCAGCCTGTATAATAGGGCTGGCTGTGCTTTGAAAATGATTTGCAAGAGATGCTTCAGGCCATTGAAAGCGCTGCATCTTTTATGCTGTTAATTAAAGCAGCAATGCCCTTTTTTTTTCTGGCATTCATTGCTTTATGGTGTGAAGTCTTAAAAGTGACTTTTAAAGCAATGGCTTCTCTTTTCACTCTTGCAAGTCAAAAAGAAATGGCTGCTTTAATAAAGAGCAGAGTGATATGCTCATGTGAAGTCCAAAGCATGACTTCGAATAATCTTTGAAAGGTGCACAGCCTTAATCCAGAATAGGAAAGCAGACTTTTAAGCCTTTCACTCCTTACCATTTTCGGGCACTGTCTGGGTTCCATTTACATTCCTCCTGATATTTATTGCCTTGGATCCTTTCCCCACTGTTTTCTTTCAGCCTGATGATATCTTGTAAATATTTGGCTTCTGCTTGGTGGCTGCAGCACAAGTCAGTGGTGTTTGCGGAAGAAATATCGTATTTAAAGAGCGTGTTTCAGTCTCTGTGGTTGGCATTTACCCAGAGGGTTCCTCAGCTTAAACGTACTGACCATCAAGAAAACTTCCAAAGAGGAAGGAGAAATCTGGTTAAAATGTGGGTGTTCCTGCTATTTTTCTGGACCAAGACACAGAATTTTTATTTCTTTTTAATGCAGGGTAATCGGGCTCCCTGGTGTGCGTGTAAAACCTAGGCCAGGGGTCGGCAACCTTAAACACTCAAAGAGCCATTTGGACCCGTTTCCCACAGAAGAGAAAACATCGGGAGCCACAAAACCCTTCCCGTGCCTGACTATTTCCTGAGCGGCCACAGAACTAGCATATGTAGTTGAATTAAAGATTCTGTTTTCTTCTGAAACTTTTCTTTTCTTGGATTTATCCATGATTGGCCTACCGGGGGTCGAAAAGCTCAATAAATTGCGTGCCAGCGGGTATCACACATTGGCGGTTGTGATGCATATTTTGAGCGACGGAGCCGCAGCAGAGGGATGAAAGAGCCACATGCGGCTCCAGAGCCACGGTTGCTGACCCCTGACCTAAGCTTAGCCCCTCCTAAGCATGGTATAGTAGAAGAAACTCTGCCTGAAATCTATGAAGGATCATGAGTCATCTGCCATTATGATTTTAGCAAGAGTGTTATCATTTGCTTTTCTTCTTTCAGTATGTCATTCCAGTCCTTGGAGGCAGCCCAGAATTTCATGAAGAGGCATTTGATGGGTGAAGAGTGAGAAAATGGGTGGCAGGTTCCAGGAATGTGGTGAGAAAAAGGGTACAGTAACTCTGGAAAGATGCCTCAAAGGTGCTTTTTCAAAGGGCAACTGGGCTGAGGAAGATGGTTCGCTTCTCATCCAGGAAGCTTCATCGGTTCTGGCAGGATGGTGGGGGAGATGGAAGGATTAGTTCTGACAGGATGGAGGGGGTTGGGGGTTGGAAGGATCATCATTTCTTTGCAGTCATCTGGTTGTTAGCACTCTCCCTGAGAGCTTTTGAGGCCACGGGTTTATCTGCGCCCTCAAGGTCACCTGTATCAGGGTGCCAATGCAGGTGGCAGAGATGTGGAGAGATACATTTTGCAGTGTGTGTTAGTTACCTTGGAAGGAGGAAATGAAGGAAATTACTCATCCACCCATCTTTTGTCTTTGTTTTTTTGGGAAGTAGCTAAGTCAACATTCCGATAGCTATCCCAGCAGGATTAGGAAAGTTTTACTGTGGGAATCGCCTTAAATGAATCATCCGCAGTAAATCTGGTTCCTTTATGTGGCCTTTGATTTATTTATGTGTCTGTGCCCCTTCAGTCATGATGATTCCAAGTGGCTTATCTTCCTTTCTTTCTTTCGTCTGGAGTTGGTTTACAAGTTGCCATTATCTAGCAGAGGAGCGGGTCCTACTTAAAAGAAGCAAAGTGGTTTGCGCTGCTGTACATTTATGTCTGGGGGGGGGGAAATAACCCTCTGTGAGTCAACAGTATAATTTCAGCGGTGGGGAAGTATCAAAGAAGATTTGGGAAGATGCTGGCAAGGATGTTCCCCAAAGAATGCAAGCAAATGGAGTTGGATAGACTTTGATTCCTTTGTGTTAAAGAGTGGCTGCTTTTTTAACACTGTGTGTGTGTGTGTGTGTGTGTGTGTGTGTGTGTGTGTGTGTGTGTGTGTATGAATTAAACACCAAAGCAATTCACATACAACCCTGGCAGGCAACATGCAGTCTTGCATTTGAATTAAGTATTATTAATATTGTTAATACAGGTAAGTCCTTGACCTACGACCAGAATTGAGCCCACAATTTCTGTTGCTAAGCGAGACAGTTGTTAAGTGAGTTTTATCCCATTTTACGACCTTTACGACCAGTTGTTAGGTGAATCGCTGCAGCTGCTTAGTTAGTAACACGGTTGTTAAGTGAATCTGGCTTCCCCGTTGACTTTGCTTGTCAGAAGTTTGCAAGAGGGGATTACGTGACCATGGGACATTGCAACCGTCATAAATGTGAGTCAGTTGCCAAGCATCTGAATTTTGATAGCAATAGCACTTAGACTTATATACCGCTTCATAGTGCTTTACAGCCCTCTCTAAGCGGTTTACAGAGTCAGCCTATTGCCAACAATCTGGGTCCTCATTTTACCCACCTCAGAAGGATGGAAGGCTGAGTCAACCTTGAGCCGGTGAGATTTGAACCGCCGAACTGAAGCTAGCATTCAGCTGAAGTAGCCTGCAGTACTGCACTCTAACCACTGCGCCACCTCGGCTCTTGATCATGTGACCATGGGGATGCTACAATGGTCATAAGTGAAAAATGGTCAAGTCACTTTTTTCAGTGTTGTTTTAACTTCGAGCAGTCACTAAATGAACTGTTACAAATTGAAGACTATCTGCAGTATTATTAACCCTTCTATTAAATATTGCTTATGAATATGTTTGCATGGTGGAGGGATTTTAGGATTTTATTTGAGAAGTCCCAAGGGGATTCATTTCCAACGGCTTCTCTCTCCTTTCCTCCAATTTTGGGAAATGCTGATACCCCTCCCTCTCTTTTGGAAGAAATTAACATTAAAGGTAAGAAGTGAATGATGGTAGAAAGGAACTATTTAGAAACTATCTGCTTTTGTTGCAGTAACCTGGTTTTTTGAAGGTTCTTGCAGATGCTTACTGGCAACTAGATGCTAGAGAGAGCTGTGTTTCTCTTTTTAAATTAAATATTTTTTTTTAGTTTATCAAAATATAAAATACAGAAATACAAAGGAAAATAAAGATAATGGGAAAATAGGGGAGGAAAAGAGGAAAGAAAAGTGTAAAGGGAAAAAGAAAAAAACCCATTGACTTCCGATTCCTTTTGGAGCAATAGAATAATGTAATAACACAAAACCTCGACTTTTTACTTTTACATAATAATATATACTTGCCATTTCTATAACAACAAACCTATCTAATCAGCAACACCCAAAATGAAAGTTTCATTTTTTTCCCCCCACCTCAAGCACAAAGTCCAAAAGCAGTTTCCAAATAGAAACAAAATTAATGGTGTTCTTTCCTTTAATCAAAGCGTGTCCATCTCTGCTAACTCCCATCCATTTTTTTACAGCCATTCATCTGTGGTGGGAATCAAAGTATCCTTCCATTTTTGTGCGTAGAGTATTCTTGCTGCTCTACAGTCGTATTTTTCTCGACCCTTGGCAGGTTGACAGATGGACTTCAAATCTCAGACCCTGGCTGGGGAATTCTGGGAGTTAAAGTCCTCCCGTTTTCAACTTGCCAAGCTTGAGAGATGCTGCACTAGAGGCTTTCTTGCCTCTTCCTGACAAATGAAGACGAGAGTCCTGCCTTCAAAGTCCCCCTCGCTTGGCGGCTGAGTGCCTGTGGCTTCTGTTGCCAGGAATCTCCCGGCTTTTCATTGGCAGAAAAGTCCCTGAGCAGCTGAGCTGTCTCTCACATGCTCCAGCCCACAGACGGTCGAGGAGGCTGTTCTGCCCGGGGAGAGGGTCAGCTCCTGTCGCTCTCTGCTAGTCCTGTTTTAATTGGCATTGGCTAGGATTTGATCTCTTGAAAACAAAGTGCTACAGTCTCTGCTTCATCGGTGGCTTGCATTCCTCCCCCAGTCCCCGAGGATGGGCTTAACTGCTTCACCACCGGAGAGGGTCAGCCATGGCCAACTTTGAAGGAATCTCTTGAGAATCTGGGGAAAGAATAGAGGAATCTCTTGAAAGCCCTTCTGGAAAGATTGGGTGGCTTTACTTTGAGTCAGCTGGTTTGTTTTCCTTTTTTAATTCCTCATTCCAAAGAGAGGAAATTGGATGATCTCCCTGGCAGCTAAAAATCAGGTACATTGTGTGGACTTTTTTTTTTTTCTGCTGTTGTTTTCAGTTATAAAACTTCCTTAATTCTGGAATCTTAAAAAAGACACGATGATTCTGGTGGGATTGGAAAATAGATGTTTCTTGATGCAAATTTCTCTAGCTGTCTTCAAAAGTTGTTTTGGGGCTCGGGGATGTTTTTAGCAGGTTATAAACATCAAGATGTCCAGCACTATAAAATCTTGTTTCCCCTGATAGAATTTTAAAAAATTTCTTTGACAGTCTCAGTTGTTGCTTGTTCTCTTAATGCTGAGAATCTAATCTCTTCTGCATTTTATGGCCATAGTAAAAGTACATGGGTGCAAGAAAGTTGCAATTTCATGTATATGCTGCAGGAGCATGTAATAATTGCCATAATTCTTCACATTCTGGCAGATCATGAGATGTCACTGAAACATTGGTATAGTTTGGAAAGTTAAAGAAAGCATGTTTACATACAGAATTTGCTCCGCGTCTTAAAGAGATCATTGTATCTATTGTGGCTGATGGGTCATGATGTATTTTTAGATAGAACAGAGTTTCTCAGTCAGAATGTAGTTTATTTTGATTATTGCAGCTTAGAATTTAGGGTAGTAGAAAAACTGCCAAAGAGATGATTTATGTTATCCACGCTGACTGGATATGGTAGATTTGCACCCGGAATTTAATGACGTTGATTTGGAAATGAATCCTGATCCCAGGACCATGCATTTCCAAATGGATTTGATTTGTGCCTTCTTTTTTCTTAAAAAAAATTCTTCTCTTGCCAGATTAGGAAAATTCCCAGCTTCCTCCGGCAAGCACTTTGTGCCTTTTGAAGAGCGTTCTAAACTAATTATCAAAACATCATATAGTCTGGTAGCAAAGAAAAAGGAAAAGTTAAAAAAAAAAACCACAAAGGAAAAATGGGTTCCCTTTGTGGTGATAAGGGTGGAGAGAAAAATGCCTTCTGTGACATTTTGAGAAATATTTTAAGAAATTCTGTTTTGGCTGGAATCCCCAGAGAATTCCCCCCCCCCGGGAGTAAACCCTAGTGGATGAAGTGGGAAGCCTGTTCTGTGTGGCTTGGGAAGATACCGCAGGGAGTACGCCTGTATTGACCTGTGTTTAGCAAAGGAAAATGGTGGGTTCTTCTGTTATAGCAAAGCAGCATATTATGCCATAACTTTTTGTAGGCTAGAGCCTACTTTGCCAGTGGAACAAAATGGTCATATTTCTACAAATGCTTGCATCGTTTAAAGTGGTTTGCCTCCTTACTTGGGGAGATAAAAGGAATATTTGGCGGAGGGTGAGGGGTGTGTGTTGAATGACCTGACTACAACCTGCCATAGGTAGTTTTGATCTCCTCACTCTCACCCAGCATTCAGTTTTATTTTCCTGATAGTCAAGAAGAATCCAGGATGGGGCAGGCCCAAGTAATGTACCATTGGATTTCATGATGCTGAGAATGGAGAACACAGAATAATGGAATTAGAAATGACATTAGAACTCATCTAGTCCAGCGGTCCCCAACCTTTCCAGCTTGGCATCCCTGTGTGTATGGGGGTTCTATGCGAGTGGCAGGTGTGAGCACAAGTGAAGCTGTGCACGCTTGCTTGCCTACCGCTTGTGTGGCCCACTTCTGAATGGGCCACAGTCCGGTAGTGGGCTACAGCCCAGGGGTTGGGGACCCTTGATCTAGTCCAACTCCCTACTCAGCACAGGTTCTGCTAGAGCAGAGGTGTCAAACTCGCGGCCTGCGGGCCGGATGCGTCATGTGCTGGCCCCGCCCCTGCCCGGTTTAGCGAAGGGGGAAAAAGTCCCGATACGTCACGTGACGCCGGTGTGACGACGCGAGTTTGACACCCCTGTGCTAGAGCATTTCTGACAGGTAACCAACCATTCAATCTCTGAATGTCTCTGTAAAGAAGAGTTTGCCACTACTTTATAATGGTATGTGGTAATGATCTTGGGACATGTGGGGGAGGAAGAGATGGTTCTTGGAGAATGATCAGATAAGATAGGGCATAGCCTGCAACTGTGCAATGGGAAGAGATTCAGAAAAGAAACTTATTTAATTTCTCAGGATGTAAAAGAGACAGCCAAAGATTTGTCCTCTCAGACTTCAAGATTCTGTTAAAGTAACCATACAATAAAGTAGAATTAGCTCATCTAGTTGTGTTTCCTGTCTGGTCACCGGGGAAGGCTGCTCCTGCAAGCTTATATAATTAGGAAATTCTTTTTGACATCTAGCCTGAATCTACTTATTACGAGTTTTAAGGTGGTGTTCTGGTCCTGGTTTTCCAGGGCAATAGAGAATATGTCCACTTCCTCTTCTGTTTGGCAGCCCTTCACATATCTGAAGACTGCCATCACATCTTCCTTCAGTTATCTTTTCTGAAGGATAAACTTACTCAGTTCCTTTAACTGTTTCCTAGGGCTTCATTTCCAGACCCTTCACCATCTTGATAATCCTCCCCTGCATCACTCCAATTATCATGGTCTGTGATGGAATGTGCACCTGCAGGAGCAGAGAGGAAATCTTTTGGCAACACAGTTTCCCAGAGAGAAGCTCAGATTAAGCAAATTAGGGTCTCCTGCTTGAGCAGGGGGTTGGACTGGATGACCTTCCAACTCTGTTCTTCTGTTATTTGAACTGCTCCGTTCCAAGCTGTATGTGCGAGAGGGAAAGAGGTTCAAGGCAACCACAACCTAGAATATCTCAGGATATATCTAGAGAGTTAGAATGTTATAGCTTTAGTTTGGCAAGATTCTGTCCATTGGATCTAAGCAAATAAAAGATTGAACTCAATTGCATCTTGTTGTCTTGTCTCTGGGCTTAGGCCTGACACTATCCTTTTGGAATGGTGATGCCCAGAACTGGACATAGTGTATTCCAAATGGGGCCTACCAGGACAGAATAGAGTGGACAGTCCCTTCTTCATGATCTAGATCAGGGCTGTCAAACTCGCGGGCCATGGGCCAGATGCCTCACACGCTGGCCATGCCCATGCCCGGTATAGTGAAGGGGAAAAAAGTCACGATACATCACATGACGCCGCCGTGATGACGTGGGTTTGACACCCCTGATCTAGATCAATGTTTTTCAACCTTGGCAATGTTACTTGGACTTCAACTCCCAGAATTCACCAGCCAGCATGATAGCCAGGAAATTTAGGGATTTGAAATCCACTATCTTAACGTAAACAAAGGTGAGAAACCAGGGCTGTCAAACTCCCGGCCCACGGGCCATATGCGTCACATGCTGGCCACGCCCACGCCTGGTTTAGCGAAGGGAAAAAAAGTCCCGATACGTCACGTGACGACGCCGTGACGATGTGAGTTTTACACCCCTGATCTAGACACTGTATTTCTGTTAACATACCTGCATCATGCTGATGGCTTATGTGTTTCACAAGGACATCCTGATCCCACTGACAAGTATTACTGCTAAGCCACATCTCCCTATGCTTTGATCTTCATTCTTTATATCCTTCCCAGATATAAAATGTAAAGAGTTACATTTCAATCCGTTTAATCACATCCTGTTCATTTCATCCTACAATCATCCTTAGATCTTCTTGAATCTGCGCTCTTTCCTCTAAAATATAAATTACCACCTCAGCTCTCAAACTTCCCCATTTCTGAATATGATGTACTGTATATAATATTTGAGTAATAAGGGATAAAAGGCTTGGTGTAGAGGAAGATGACAAAATGATGGGCAAGGATTTGTGTAAGTATCATCTTCAGCTATCTCTGTCCATGAGCTTAAAATGTGTCTTCCTGGTGAATGATAATGTCTGCTTCATGGGTATAATGAAGTTGGCATTAGGCCATGCATGCTCGAGTTTTATTACAATAGAAGCTCTTGTTTAAGCAGCAAGTGTGGGTAAACCATAGGGAGTTGGGGGAAGGTATATTGGTGAAATGCTGAGAATTAATTTGAGTGCACCGGTTCAAATGTGAAAAATATGTGAAAGGGATTGGATTCTTCTTGACTAGCAGCAATCCAGCAGTCATGGTGTGATATCCAATCCTCGTGTCATTGACTAAATCTGGCTTTATCATCAGGGGCTGGTTTGACATCTGGAAAGCCTTTAACAAATGGGTAACAACTGCACATTTGTAATCAGGCTCAGGGCTTTCTCAGCTCACAAATACATCTGGGGACATGGAAGACCAACTCGGCAGACTTGGTGGTGGGAATTTCAGGTCTTTCGTTGTGTTTGGGTACTGTGTGAATTCAAGTCTAGCCCATCTGGAGTCGCCCAATGCAGAGAGGGTTGGTTTACACCAGGGGTCCCCAAACTTGGCAACTTTAAGACTTGTGGACTTCAACTCCCAGAATTCTCCAGCCAGCTATGCTTTAGTCTTAAAGTTGCCAAGTTTGAAGACCTCTGGTTTACACATTGCCAAGTTGAGCCTTGAGATTAGCCATAGATGGTGAGGTTGACGCCTGGTTTATGTTATTGATCTTAGTTAAGAGGTCACGAAGCCATTTTATTATAAACGTGACCTATTGTTTTCTTTATATTTCTTCGTATTTTTGTATCAGTTTTATAGATTTGATATGGTCGATTGAGCTAATAAAACATCTGTCTGTCTGTTTCTCTCTCTCTCATCTATCTTTTTTTTTTAATTTCTTTTCAAATTTTTTCCAACAATTACAATAAATCCTTAAACAATTCTACATCTACTTATTTACATTGATTTCCTATTAGTACAATACAATGTTTACAATATTCTGTGTCTTTATTTCATTTTATCCTTTTTGTTTTCTATCTTCAATCCACTGATACCAATTTTCCCATATTTCATAATATTCTGAGTCTTTTTGTCCTCTTAGTTCTATGGTTAATTTGTCCATTTCTGCGCAGTCATAAATCTTCTTCATTATTAAACTTTCAGTTGGTGGGTGAGGGTTCTTCCAACAATGTGCAAACGCAAGTCTTGCAGCTGTTGTGATGTGTAAAATCAAGTATTTGATGTTTTTTCTATGTTGATTTTTGAATATTCCAAGTAGAAAAAGTTCCGGAGTAAATTCTATTGTTGTACCTGTTATTTGTTGCAACCAATTATGTATTTTTAACCAATAATTCCTCGCTTCGGGACATAACCACCACATGTGAAAGAAGGTGCCCTGTTCTTTTTTACATTTCCAACAACTCGGGTTTAAATTTGGGTATATTTTCGCTAATCTTGCTGGGGCCAAATACCAACGGTAAAACATTTTGTAATGATTTTCTTTGTAGGATGCCGATTTTGTTAGTTTGTAGTTTCTATTCCATATTTGTTCCCAGTCGGCCAAGTGTATGTTATGCCTATATTTTTTGCCCAAGCTAACATTTGTCCTTTAACTACATCTTCAGCTCTTTCGAATTGTAACAGGTAATTGTAGAGTTTAGAAATAATTTTATCCGCTGGACCCGTCAAAAGCTTATCTAATTGTTTAGCTTCTGTTTCGATCCCATATTCTTCATTATCTTTTTTATATCGAGATTTGATTTGAAAATAGGGCCACCAATCGATAGTTATACCCTGTTTTTCCAGATCTTCCCTGCTTTTTAGTTTCCCCTTTTTGTCCAGTATATCTTTATATTTAATCATTTTATTTATATCAATCGTATTTGGCTTTATCAACGCTTCCATGGTGGATACCCAATTTGGAATGTTCATATAGTGTTTTTTCTTTATTTCCTGCCAATTTTTAATCAATGAGTCTCTAATCATATGCCGGTGAAAATACTTTTGATGTTTATTATCTGTATCCCATAGGAATGCGTGCCATCCCTTATGCAAATCGTGACCTTCTATTGTCAAAATCCGTTTGTTATTTAGATTAACCCAATCTCTGGTCCAGACTAATAGTGCTGCCTTATAGTAAAGTCTCCAGTCAGGAAGTCCAAAGCCACCTCTACTTCTACTATCTTGTAGGTCAATTAATTTAATTCTTGGTTTCTTTCCTTGCCATATAAATTTTGAAGTAATCTTATTCAAATCTATAAAAAAGGATTTGTCGAACTCATCCCTTATGCAAATCGTGACCTTCTATTGTCAAAATCCGTTTGTTATTTAGATTAACCCAATCTCTGGTCCAGACTGATAGTGCTGCCTTATAGTAAAGTCTCCAGTCAGGAAGTCCAAAGCCACCTCTACTTCTACTATCTTGTAGGTCAATTAATTTAATTCTTGGTTTCTTTCCTTGCCATATAAATTTTGAAGTAATCTTATTCAAATCTATAAAAAAGGATTTGTCTAACTTTATGGGTATAGTTTGGAAGAGATATAATAAATTGGGTAAGATATTCTTTTTTGTGAGTGC
>QLTV01004226.1:303017-332202 GCA_003457575.1 Thermophis baileyi
TTTGTAGGTCCTTGACTTCTCACTCTTTGATTTTTATTTTAAATGTATATCCTTTATTTCCACTCAAAACATTGCCCAAACCATCCAAATCTTCAATATCTTCTCCTAGGCACCAATCACTATTCTCTTTCACCCGTTGACATTCAGTTCTTTCCTCTTCCGAACCGATCACTCTCCATACATCCGCTTTCGGCAAATTAGCTTAGCTGTCTTTCGGCTCTCACTTTCAATCGCCGCCTGAATCCGCTTGGAGCTTCTCTTTGCCGATACGATCTCACTCACTCTCTCAGCTCTTTCTTCGGGAAATCCGGTATTTCTCACTTAACTTGTCAGATGTAGATTGTTTTGATAAGTTTGCTTCCAGATCTTTATGTGGCACGCTGCAGCTTCGGGCCCGCCATGGTTACAGCATGATCGAGCACTTTAGTGTTGGGTTAGGGAGGGTGTCCTCTTGTACACTCTCTCAACTCTCTCTTCAGGAAATCAGGTATTTTCTCACTTTACTTATCAGATGTAGATTGCTTTGATGAGTTTGCTTCCAGATCTTTATGTGGCACGCTGCAGCTTCGGGCCCGCCATGGTTACAGCATGATCGAGCACTTTAGTGTTGGGTTAGGGAGGGTGTCCTTCGCTCCGCCGGACAGCTGCTCTCCGCCTCGGCGATGCTTGGAATGCCCCTCTTTTCTGCTGAGTCCTCCAAACTTCTTGCACCCCGAAAGGTCCCCCAAACACTAAACAATTTCAGAGTTGAAAGACAGAGATCATCTTTCTCCTCCTACCCCGCTCAGCTCTGCCACCGGAAGTCCTCTCTCTCTCATCTATCTAATCCATCTCTCCATCCATCCGTCATCTGTCATCCATCATCTGTCATCTATCTTCTGTCTTTTATCTATCTTCTATCATCATCAATCTTCTATCATTATATTTCTGTATTGAGATTAATGCAAGTACTTATTGTAGACACTATTGCTGACTATCCAGATAATATATATTTTTTCTTGCTCAATTCTCCCCTCCACAAATTGTAGAAAGAACACCAAAAACCCAGCAATTCAATACCTGAGCTTCATTATATTCCCTATTATGGCAAATTGTACTTTTTAGAAAAAAAATGATTGTGAGGATGTCCTCAATAACAAAAGGAGGTGTGGTGGCCTTGAGACCTTCCATAGTTCTGCTGTGTTTTCTACACTGAATGCAAACCTCAGGGGTTTAGTATATGCATATGGTAATTGGTGTATACCAGAAGAGAAACCATTTTTGAAAATTAAGAATACATCAAAGTCCACCCTGTATCCTAAAGCTTCTGTAATTGATCGTGCTAGTACTGAGCCACAGGACGTGATGTGTTTTCAAAAAGCCTTTGAAAAGGATCTAAGTGCATTCCTGGGGCTGGTTTTAAGGGGGAGAAATTGACTGATCCTCCTTTTCCTGCTGTGGTGAAAATTGGCAGTTCAGGGGTGTATTTTCTTCCTTAGCATGTTTACAGTCTGTATTCACACATCACCCTAAGTCGTGTGTAGTTTGTTGGATTTGGGCTTAGCTTGTTGTGTGATGAATCCAGCAAGGTGGGGTGAATTCACTGGGCCTTGATTAAACAAACTCTGTGACTTAATGTAATGTGCAACCCCAAACACAGTGAGAGGAGGGAAGTTCAGTTTTAACCTCCAAGCTGTTGCCAATTGCTCCTTTATAGATTCTGGATTGTTGGGGATCATTTAAGAAGCAGTGGGAGAGGTTTATCTTTCAATGAAGATATCAAGGTGCGTAGATAGCTTTTTCCTTTTAGGATCAACAAGTGTAAAGGAACAAGCAGCCAAGAAATATGTCTCAGAGTAGCACTTATTGGAGCAGCTATAAAGGCCTTGAAAAGATACTAAACCACTGTGATGTGTCCATACTTATAAAGATCAGAATCAAGCAAGCCATGGTATTCCCTGTGACACTCTATGGAAGCAAAAGTTGGGGCTTTGAAGGAGCAGGATAGGAAGAGTATTGATGCCTCTGAACTTTGGTGTTGGAGAAGGCTCCTGAGGATACCATAGACAGCCAACAAAAAAAAAACAACAACCACCAATGGATCATCAGACAAATCAACCCAGTGTTCTCGCTCAGGGCACAAATGAACTACTTCAGACACACGTGATGACCCAGCTCTCTTAAGAAGTCTCTAATGCTGGGAAAGATGGAAGGAAAGAGGACAACCAGCAGCAAAGTGGACGGACTCAGTTACGATGGCAAGGAGTGCAACATTGGGAGACCTGAAAGAACAGGTTGGAGACGGATTGTCCTAAAGAAAATCTATGTAGGAGATGCAAGGAGTTGAAAATGAGCCGGAGGCACATAATCCATCAGAAAAGGTCTAACCACTAGACCAAGTTGCCAGGAAGTTCTGCATTGTCCTCTTCAAAACCTCACATGTGCCTTGAAAACATTCATCCACAGCTTAAGTCCTTGCAAAGTCTGGCACAACAGTATCTCGATGCATTGACTATCAAATCTGTCTGTTTTGTTTCCCTTTGCATTTCTCATCAGGTGGAGGATTGAAGCACAAGTTTCATTCTCCCCCCGCCCCCCCAATTTTTGCTATCCTCAGTTGTTGTTGCTTTGCATGCAGATGAAGTGTGCTTTATCACTTTCAAATAAGGAAAGGTCCTGCCCTTTATTTGCCTAGGAAATTAAGGAAAGCAATATATCTGTTCCCATATTTTGAATGAATTTAGGTACAGTTCTCCTGTCTCACTTTTTCTTTCAAACTCAAGGATATGTACATAGGTGTGCATGGCATTTTCTTCTCCAAGTTTCTGCAGAATGACCTTGTGAGATAGGAAGAAATCGCTGGATGGTACTGGATAAGAACAAATCAGACATGCACACAGTTAACAAGTGTAAACAGTGCTGTGCATTCCTATACTGCATTATTGCTTAGTGCAAAGGATATTCACAAGAGTTTTGGTCAATAAGTGTTTATTTAGACCTATACAGGTACTCCTCAACGTACGACTACAGTTGGGAGCAGAATTTCCATTGCTAAGCAGAGCAGTTGTTAAGTGACTCATGCCCAGTTTTCCAACCTTATTTGCCATGGTTGTTAAGTAAATCACTGCAGTTGTGTTAAGTGAATCACATGATCATTAAGCGATTCCGGCTCCTTCAGTTGACTTCGCTTGTTGGAAGTCAGCTGGGAAGGACACCAATGGCAACTGCATGACCACAGGATGCTGCAGCCATCACAAATATATGCTGGTTGCCAAGCAACCAAATTTTGATCATGTGACCATGCTGCAATAGTCATAATGTGAGGACTGGTTACAACTCTGGTTTTCAGTGCCATTATAACTTCAAACGGTCACTAAATGAATATTGTAAGTGGAGAACTAACTGTAGTTAGGTAGTGACCAGCTGTCAATATATACCTAATAATTTGAACTATGCAATCTTTTAACAGAAATTAACTGCATTATATAAATTTCAATTTCTTTTCTCTGCAACTGCCTACGTATTGAAGCTATGCACCATGGAATCAGATCACGACAGAGAAAAAACTTTGATCATTGTACTTAACTTTTTTGTTATGTTTCAGGCCATCCTGTGTTGAAAAATCCGAAGTAATCTGGTGGGATTCATACTGAGAGTGAACAAACTTGAATTTAGATTAGCAATAGCAATAGCACTTAGACTTATATACCGCTTCATAGTGCTTTACAGCCCTCTCTAAGCAGTTCACAGAGTCAGCATATTGCCCCCAACAATCTGGGTCCTCATTTTACCCACCTCGGAAGGATGGAAGGCTGAGTCAACCTTGAGCCGGTGAGATTTGAACTGCCAAACTGCAGCTAGCAGTCAGCTGAAGTAGCCTGCAGTACTGCACTCTAACCACTGCGCCACCTCGGCTCCAGCCCTGCTTCAGAAAAGGATTGAGGCAGATTACAGAGAATGAGGTTATCATTTATTATTGCTTTGTATTCAGAAGCGTAGGTGGAAAGTTGCTATTGGATTTGTATCCCTCTTGTAGGATCACAGACATCTTGATTGATCCCAGATTAGACAGGGCTCTGATTTGCTGTTGGTGTCTGATGTGCCGCCTTTTTCTTTTTATACCTTAGTGCAGGGGTGTCAAACTCAAGGCCCGTGGGCCAGATCCGGCCCGTGGGGTGCTTAGATCTGGCCCGTGGAGCCACCCTGGAAACAGCGAAGGGCCGGCCCGCGGTGCCTCTGCCAGCAGGCTCCGTTTTCACTGGCAGAGGGTTGCAGGAGGCCGTCCCAGCTGAAAACGGAGCTTGGCGCCCCCGACACGAGTGACGTTGAGCTGGCCATGCTCCCTGCCCCTCCCCCGAGGTCAATCACAACCCTGATGCGGCCCTCAATGAAATCGAGTTTGACACCCCTGCCTTAGTGAATTACTATTTTAAAAAGTTGACTCCACTTTTTGTGTCATCCTTAGACCTTGATCTGATCCAGCAGAGTTATTCTATTCACCAAACAAAAGAATTCCTGTATTTCTTTCCCAGGAACACCTGGCTGGCCATTGTTAGGAAGAAAATGGACCAATTTGGCAGAATTTTTACGTTCTAAGCTTGGAATGAAAACTTTGGTGCAAGTGCCATAAGAAGCTGTTGTATTGTGTACGTCTTAAGAAAGATTAAATCTCTGTGATGAGATGGCCAAATGGGTGAATAACAATAAAATATTAAAATAAGCAAAAAGAGAGTTGAAAGTGCAGATAGCCGAAGATCCTGGTTTTGGACTATCTGCCCATTTCCTCGAAACCTTGGCAAGAATGTAACGAGTCTTGGACAAACTCTTATGCTTCCAACTTATCTGTCTCTCTGTATATTGTGTCAGTTCTGCTGTCTCCTTGCTTTAGCCTTGGCTGCTGTTAAAAGCTACTGCATTGTTTTATCTGGAAAATAAAATGCATTTTACTGATTTTAAGCGGTCAACTGCAGAAACAGAAAGAACGGAGGAAGTTTGGAAAAATAAACCTGATAAAAATATACCATGCTGTTCTTCAGAATTGTATATCATATTTTGCTGATTGTAATTTTGTTTTAGTGGAAGCTATATTTTCAACTAAGCGAAAGTTCGAGGAGCATGAAACATTGGCTTTGTCCCACGTAAATCAAAACCTCATAGATTAAAAATGTCTATAATTTACTTCATCTCTACATGAATAATATAGCCTTTAGATAAGAATAGTTTTCTTTAGAACAAATCTTGTTTTTGTCTGTGTCTGTCAATAAGCCGCGGTGGCGCAGTGGTTAGAGTGCAGTACTGCAGGCTACTTCTGCTGACTGCCGGCTGCCTGCAATTTGGCAGTTCGAATCTCATCAGCCTCAAGGTTGACTCAGCCTTCCATCCTTCCGAGGTGGGTAAAATGAGGACCCAGATTGTTGGGGGCAATAGGCTGACTCTGTAAAACCGCTTAGAGAGGGCTGTAAAGCACTGTAAAGCGGTATATAAGTCTAAGTGCTATTGCTAAGTGCTAATAACTGTGTACCATTCGCTTTAAATCAAGTCATCCAGGGCTTTACCTATTCCAGGTTGAACATATTGGTCATGTACAGGTACTCCTTGACTTACAACAGCTCATATAGTGACCGTTCAAAATTACAACAGCACTGAAAAAAGTGACTTATGCCCATTTTTCAACTTATAACTGTTGTACGTTCCCATGAACATATGATCAAACTTCAGACATTTGGCAACTGACTCCTATTTATGACGGTTGCTGTGTCCTGGGATCATGTGATCACCTGTTGCGATCTTCTGACAAGTAAAGTCAATGGGGAAGCCAGTTTCATTTAACTGTGTTACTAACTTAATGGCACTGGTTCACTTAAACAGTGGCAAAAAAGGTCATAAAACAAGGCAAAACTCACTTAACAAATGTTTCACTTAGCAACAGAAATTTTGGGCTCAGTTGTGGTCGTAAGTTGAGGACTATCTGTATTTGCTATTCAAACTTTCATAATTCTCATTTTTCTTAGAAACAACTACTCAGAAATGAGGCCTATGGGCTGTTTAAATCTTCGATAACTTTTGTAAAGAATGGTTCTTGGAGATGTTTTCTAACACTAGTATCAGCAGATGCTAATTTTTGGAATCTTTTTTTTTTTTACAGCAGTCATGTAAGAAAATAAAATAATTTACTTATTTTGTTCAGCCAGCATTCCATCAGTTCTAAATCATTGCTTGGATTCCTCAGACACAGGAATATTACAAGAGTTAAAAACCATCTGGGTCATAAGTCTGTGAGTTATTGTATCTCTTTGTTTTTTCAACCCTGCACTAATTAAATCAGCCTTGTAGACCTGCTAATAGTTATAAGGAACATAACTTCTGTAGATAAATTTGTCAGGATAAATTGAATTTATGTCCTCCTCAGTGCAGATAGTCAGAGAATGTTTTGCTGAACTGGAGGTTCTCTGAATAATTCAGTGTTGAATGGTACATCTACTTTAAAACATGTAATACTCCTGAAGAAACTGTAGATTATTATCTCTACTTTTAGTTATTGCACGTTTTCCAGCAATCTATATTTTGGCAATGCAGATACACGTAAACCTTGACTTAATGACCACAATTTGGACCAGAATTTCTTTCGCTAAGCAAGACATTTGTTAAGCGAGTTGTGCTGATTTTACAAACTTTTTTTGCCATGGTTGTTAAGTGAATCACCTAGTTGTTAAGTGAATCACCCAGTTGTTAAGTGAATCTGGATCCTGCATTGATTTTGGGAGAGGGAGACAATGCTGAATTAGGCAAGCTTAGCTCCTCAAGGTTGAGGATCCCTGTCTTTTCTCCGACACTTGTGGTGTTGTAATTCAGATATATTTGGTGATTGGTGATCAATTGATCACACTCAGACATAGAAGCTCAATGGGTGAATTGAGGCCACTCATTATTTTTCAGCCGATCCTATTAAGGGTATAAAATTGAGGTAGAACACAACTCATGCTGTCTGAGCTCCTGGAAGGAAAGTAGGATATGAATAAACAAAGGCATAAATTTAAAAGTGCATAACAAAAGTTTTACCCAGTCATTCAATGGATAACATTTTCCCCCCCTTGCGATGGAAGACAGTCTATTCATCCCTCCCGCTTCTTCTCAACCAAGGAGTGTTGAATTGCCTTGTGCTGTTCACCAGGTTTGTGTTTCACTCTGCATAATTTTCCTAAAGGGGAAGAAGAAACGTGCTTGGATTAAAACTGTTCTTTGCGCATTTAAATAGCCCCAGGTTGGTGGGTTTTTTTTGTTTTGTTTTTTTGCTTTCGGGGGGAAAACGATTTGCAGAATTCTGAAGGCTCCTTAATTGGAGCAATGTGAAAAGATGATGAGCCCTGTAAACACGATCCTTGTTGCTTTCGGGATCTCTAATTGGCAGGAGAAGTCGCGGTTTTGCTATGAATAGAACAAAAATCATAATGTTGAGCTTCCAAATATAATCCTTTTATATGCAGCGTGTTGTCCCTAAGCCAAAGCTTACATATATGAATGGTTTCATATTATCTGAAGTGCTATAGAGGGGTTTTCCCGGGGTGGGTTCTAACTTACCTTGCTGCCGGTTCGCTTCCTCCCACGTCGCGTGGGCGCACGCATGCGCAGTGCCAAAAAAATCCAAAAAAAATAATAATAAAAAAAGCAGAAAACAAGATGGTGACCGCATGCACAGTGCCAGAAACTCGGCTTCTGCACATGCTCAGAAGAAAAAAAAATAAAAAAAATAAATAAAAATAAAATTAAAAAAAATAATAATTAAAAAAAAGGCGCCCACGGACCGGCACCGACCGTAATAATTTAAAAAAAAAATTAAAAAAAAAGACGGCGGCACCCACGGACCGGCACAGACCGAACTGGTTCCGTGACATCATTGTGATGTCACCAGCGGGTCGCTACCGGTTCGGGTGAACCGGTCCAAACCGGGAGGAACCCACCCCTGGGTTCCCCCCCCCCTTTTGGCATGTGTTTCCTCTTATTCTAGGTCAAGAAAACTCATTCTTTCTTTTACAGAGCAAAAGTACTAATGCTGGCATAAGAAGGAAAGAAAATGAAAACCATAGATAACAATACCTTCACTAAGCAAATGAAATTTTGCAAAATAACAGCAGACTTTGAGATGTCACGGTTTAGAGTTCTTGAAACTCTAAAACCTCATATGGGAAACTCCAGTTAGCTAAATGATAACATTGCCTCTATGGGCTTGGGATGATTGTTGTTCTTATTTAAATGTGTACTTCTATTTTTTGGCAACTCTGTATGGCAGGAAGAACAGAGTGACGATAAATAACCATCTTTCTTTGTACAGAGTATTGTCAGATTTACAGGGGCATAGGGAAATGTAGGCACCCACTCAGTTGTTTCTTTCACTGAAGTCATAAATGAATAGAAATTGACGCAGTTTCTACTGGCTACCAGTTAAGCACATCTTTCTGTGAACCTGAATGCATACTTGCAGTTATTCACAAATCCAAAATGTAGAAAATGAGTGTGGCGGAGGCAGACTTTTGAATATGTTCCCACTTAATGTACTACTTGATTATTGTTTGTGTGTGTTTTTAATTATAACTTCAAACGGGATTGTAGAGGCCATAAACTCCTCTAAGCAGCTGGTAATTCATTTTAAAAACAAGGGGAAAGCTATGAGAGGATACCTAAATTTCCAAGCATCTGAATTGCAATCACACAACTGCAAGAGGTAGTGTGGCAGTATAAGTTTTCCAAAGCTGTCATGAATTTTACTGTTAAACAAATGGTTACGTGTTGAGGATTCTAGTAAAGTATGTTTCCCTTTTCCTTTTGGCACATAACTCTTCTTCTGGGTAGAATTATCACCTAAATTTCTTGAGAGCCACTTTGATGCAGGTAAAGCACCAGGTTAGAAACTGAGAGATTGTGAGCTGTACTCCTGTCTAAAAGCACAAAGCCACCTGGGTGACCTTGGGCCAGTCATTCTCTCTCAACCCTAGGAAAGTAGCAATGGTGAGATACTTCCAAAGAAATCTTGTCAAGAAAACTGTAGGGGCTTGTCCAGTCGGTCAACACTGACTCAAAGACACACACACACACACACACACACACACACACACACACACACACACACACACACACACACAAACCCTTTATGTAATTTTGTCTTTATATTGAGAACAGATGTGACTTGTATGCTTGCCCAACTTTATTGTTCTAAAGTTGTAAAACAAAGAGTGCCCCACCCCCTGAGCAACTGTTTCAGCTTAGTACCTAATCCAGTTTACGGGAGAGATGATCCAATTTAGAATAGTTATGTAGGCTTTTAAGTTGAAGTTATAACATTGTGGCTTGATAATAGAACACCAGAATTGGCACTTGCTAGGAAGCAGCTGTACCCCGTTTCCTCTCTGCCTGTGTGGTAGGTTGCTTGTGTGACTAGAAATGATTCTCCTTTCCACATGCGAGAAAGTTGTGCCATGGGCCTTTGTGTTATTAACAGAGAGTTCAATTTATTGATACTGTGTGGTCAAAAATACTCCAAAGCTCTGTTTTGTTGCTAGTTGAACATCTTATTTTCAACAGTCCTTTCTTTCTCTTATGTTCTGGTCTTTATGCTTAATGTAGGGATTAATAGTCTCTTTCTTCATCACAAGGTCTGCTTTCCCCCTTCTTCAATTATAAGAATGGCCACTGAATGGCCACTGAATGGCCACTGAATGGCCACTGTTCTGGAACCTAGCTGGCTACTGGATTTTATACTTCTCCAGGTGCTGCAACCCTGTGATTTTGATTATCCAAATGTACGTTAGTGCGGGTTTAAATAATATTTGCAGATGATTTTTTTTTAAAGTTTAATGTAGAAATAGAAAGGAACAGAATGGTAGCTTGCAAGATGGGAAAGATGACGCTAACTGGAAATAGGCAACTTTCCCTACTTCTGAATTATATAAATACTATGAGATGCAGAGAGCAGCCTTTGAAAGCCACTACCACAGTAAGAGGTTTGTAACTTCTGACATATGGCATATCATGTATCAGGAAGATGGCTTACAACTTTTTGGTATACGCCTTTATAATAACAGTTCTGTTCTTTGCAGTGGAAGAAGTATTCATTCACTCTTAAAAAAAAAACCTCCACAAAAACTTACAATCCGAAGTAACATGATCTGGGAAGAGTTTTGCTATTCAATTGTGCCATGTTGCAGAATTGTGGTTTATTTGTCTTTGAGCAAAATGTCACTTATTTGGTACCTGGACATTTTGGGTGCAGGGAGGGAAGAGATGAAGCAACAGAAAAATCGGTACTACGAGACTCCGTGCTGGATGGGCTTACAATTCTGCTATGTAAGAACTGCATGGTTGCAGAAGGGTGAGATGTTTCTTGCAGCATGTTTAGTGTTCTGCAAAAAAAGATGGAAAACCAGTGCTGACCTTATGAGAGAGATTGTGCAGAAGCTGGGAAAGTAATGGAAGGGAGGTTAGGCATAATGAGTCAAGAGATAGAAAGGGAGTCCATTGGCAATTTATTTTGGAAATGGAAGCTGAGCCCAGGTGGCAAGAAACCTAGGAAGAAACATTTCATATCGTTCAAAGAATTTGTGCCTGAATGAATTCACTATAAATATAAAGAAGGCTTTGAAATTTCTCCTGTAATGTCCTAGACCAGGGGTGTCAAACTCAATTTCATTGAGGGCCGCATCAGGGCTGTGGTTGACCTCGGGGGGGGGGGTCGACTGGGTGGGTATGGCCGACTGGGTGGGCGTGGCCATCTTGACACCACTTACTGGGCGTGGCCAATTGGATGGGCGTGGCCAGCTTGACGCCACTCCCCAAACTGCTGGCATGTTTCCGCTACACACTGGGTAGACTGGGCCGAACCCATGCTGGCCCGATGTTTCCTCTTCGCACTGGGTAGCACCGAAGCGACACGGGTAGACTGGGCTGAAGCGATGCAGGCCAGCCCCTTACATTTTCCTGGATGGCCCCACGGGCCGGATCCCACCACATCACGGGCTAAATCCAGCCCGTGGGTCTTGTGTTTGACACCCCTGTCCTAGACTGTGTATTTACTCAAGACATTAAAAATACCTTACTGAAGTCTGTACTTCTTGCTGTGTCTTGCCCATGTAAATAAACCATTGTAAGTTAAAGATTATTCTATAGGATTGTGATGGCGAATCTATGGCACGTGTGCCACAGGTGGCACGCAGAGCCCTCTCTGCGGGCATGCGAGCCGTCGCCCCAGCTCAGCTCCACCACGCGTGCGCCTCCCGTCAGCCAGCTGAATTTCGGATCTCTGCCACATATGCGCAGAGGGGTGGGGTGCATGCAGGAGATGCACGCGCATATGTGGGGTGGGGGAGCACGGGGGGTCACGCGCACATGCACGGGTGGATGGGGGCACACGGGGAGGTCGCGTGTGCATTGCATTATGGGTTATAAGTGCAGGGAGGCCTACTAAGCCCAAAATGGGGCACGGGGAGGTACGGCGGGGTCCCCCTGCGGCCCGATTTTGCTCCCAGGAGGCTGCAGGGAGGCCTACTAGGCCCAAAATGGGCCACGGAGGTGCGGCGGGGTCCCCCAGTGGCCCATTTTTGCTCCCAGTAGGCTGCAGGGAGGCCTACTAGGCCCAAAACGGGGCGCAGGGGGAGCGTGGGGGGTCGCGTGCATGGGGGTAGGGGAGCACGGGGTCATGCACGCATTGCATTATGGGTGCCGGCGCACGGGCGCACTGTCGCGCACGCACAGGCACGCTTTTGGCATGCGACAACAAAAAGGTTAACCATCACTGCTATAGGATAATCTCCCCTGGTTCATGCGTTAACAGCTAGCAATTGGGTAATATTCCTGTCTAGATTGAATATATAATCATGGTTAAAACTAATCCCCCTGAAATTATTAATGCGGTGCTGAAAATAAATGCCAGGAAGACTTTTTAAGCCTTCAATCCTGACACGTGAGTTAAAATATCATCTGTGTTGGACATTCCCCATCCCAGGATATAATTCATTTGGTATGAAGCATCATGTTGCTATATATTTAGGGAGTGCAGTGAAAACCAAGGGAGAGGTGTTACAGATTACAGATGCTTCTCCTGCCGCACAGGATGTGTTTCTTGGCATGGTTCTCATTTAACAGAACAGCCAGCACAAGTTGTTGCTACAGCTTGAGGAGGAAAAACAGGAACCTTTCTTCCCCTTTCCTGCCTATATAAGGGGGAATATAATCGGAAGCCACTTTCTTCTCTTCCTTAAAAGCGTTTCTCAAAGTTTCAGCTGACTCGCCAATGAATTTTGCATGCTTACATGAAAGGACCTTGGTGATCTTTGCCACTTTGTAAGGGGATGACCAGTCATTATTTATAAACTTTTCTGCTATTATGCTGATCCTGGTGTTGATTAGCCCAATTATTATTATTATTATTATTATTATTATTATTATTATTATTATTATTAAAAGAAAAACAAAATAAATGAATAAATCAAAATGAAAAATAATAAGACAAACATCAAATTGAACAAATACAAAATACATATAAATATAAACATTAAGAACACTATACAATATATTTTACAGTATTTCGTGTCAATATATATATACTACTTTCCTACTTTACCATTTAACTTGGTACATGTTTTTTGCTATTAATAACTTAACCGATAGTTTATTTACATAAATATTTTATCATTCAAATTTTAATTTTTTCTGTTTCTTACTTTGATTCCTAATTTCTAGCCAATTGTAAAACCTATTCCAAATTCTGTAATAATCTGATTCCTCTTTTTCTTTTAATTCCATCGTCATCCTATCCATTTCAGCACATTCTAAAATCTTACTAATCACCATTTCTTCCGGGGGAAACTTTTTTTGCTTCCAGTGTTGTGCAAAGGTAATTCTGGCTGCGGTTAGTATCTGAAGGGTTAAGTACTGTTTATCTTTTTCCATTTTCTGATCCAATATTCCCAATAAATACAGTTCTGGTTTCAATTGGATTTTATATTCCATCATTCCTTCCAACCATTTCCTAATTTTTTGCCAAAATTTCCTTGCATGTGGACAAGTCCACCACATGTGGTAGAATGTTCCAGATTTGTGACTACATTTCCAACATTCCGGGGACAGGTTTGGAAACATTTTGGCCAATCTCTCTGGTGGCAGATGCCATTGGTAAAACATTTTATACAGATTTTCCTTATAATTGATTTCCCATAATTTATCCCATTGGTCCAAATCAATATTATATGCAAAATTTCTCACCCAACTAATCATTGTTTCCTTAACTGTTTCTTCTTCTAATTTAAATCTTAAAAGGAATTTATATATTTTTGTAATCATTTTTGTATCCGATCCTTGTAAAATTTTATCTAATTCCAATTGTTTTTCATAAATGCCAAATTTCTCCCTATCTTTCTTGAATTTTGTTTGAATTTGTAAATATGGCCACCACTCAATAACAATTCCCTGTTTTTTTAGATCTTGTACCGATTTTAATTCACCTTTTTCATCCAGTAGCACTGTGTAACTCACCATTTTATTTAAATCAATTGTATTTGGATATATCACTGCTTCCATGGGCGACAGCCAAATTGGGATTTTCATATAATGATTCCTTTTTGGTGGATAACAGGGAGTTTCTTAACAGGTGTCTTTGAAAATATGTATGGCATTTACTTTTCCCTTCCCAAAGGAAGGCATGATTAGCCCAATTATTAAGTGTAAAGAAGCCAGATACCTGTAAATCATGGTGTTATTTATTGATTTCATGTTTCTAGACAAATTATTGGGATGTCTGCATGATTATGACCTCAGATATATTGAGTCTCATCTATTGCACTTTTGCTGAGTTAAATATTATCTTTTCTCTAACCCTTAACTGTTCTCCAGGTTTCCGGGCTAGGATTTTGATATGACGCTGTTCTAGCATCAACAAGTAATCATATAGGCATTTCACAAAATCAGTAGATGTGTGTAAAAATATTCTTACCATGTCCACTGCTTTCATATACACAACCTGGCATAGACTGCAGCCTTGGGTTGCTACAGGCAATCCAGCTATACATATTGTATGTACTGTATATATTCAACAGCCAGAAATGTAAATACATAAACTAGTAACAGATACAAAATTTTATTTGGTTAATATCAAGGTTCTCACAAAACATACCCCTTCCTGCCCTCACAATGTTTTTAGCTTTCTGTCAGAATATGTTTAGATGTTTGAAGGCATTACCGCTGAACAGCAGAAGCAGAATTTAAATGAATTCACTATAAATCTCTTTTCTTCACAGAGCATAAATCTGTTTAAGGTAATATATAGACATTTGAATAATGTAGAGTACTGTCTTCATGTATTTATCAAATTTATAAACGGTCCACCTCATCTAAGTGAGTCTGGGCAGTTTATAGGATAAATAGAACTCTTAACATCCAGCTTTATTTCTTGATACTTCCTATAATTAATAAAACAAGCATTTGACTGTTTAAAAATACTGCAAATGCTGAGAAAATGAACTACAATTTAGCAAAACTAGAGACTTGGAAACTTGGAGAGAAGAGCAAAATGCACAAATTGTCCCCTTGTCATGCATCTCTTGAATAAATAAATTTATTTCTGGAGAAGTATGAATAGAATTGATGTTGTACTGGATATGCAGCTAAATATGTTTTTAAAGAGTCCATCATCCACAACTATAATTACAGTTTCCCATTTTTGTCTTTTTAACTGCAGTTATTCCAGTGCAGGTTTTTTTGGTTTCAGCTGACAAAATTTGATCCTAATATCTCCCATTTGATAGGCTGAAAGAATGATGGCTTCTATTTGGTCTCTACCCAGGACTGTCCCACTGTCAATCTCATCCTAATAAATTAAAATTGTTCAAAACAAAGAGATCAAACTAGGATCTGTAACAGGGGTGTCAAACTCAATTTCATTGAGGGACGCATCACGGTTGTGTTTGACCTTGGGGGGGTCAGAGTGGGTGTGGCCAGGGTGGGCATGGCCAGCTCGATGTCACTTGTGTCGGGGCGCCCTCCCAAGCTCCGTTTTCACTGGCAGAGGGTTGCAAGATGCCGTGGCAGCCGAAAACGGAGCTCGGGAGCCCATTTTCGCTGGCAGAAGCACCACTGGCCGATCCTTCTCTGTTTCCAGGGCGGCCCCGGGGGCCAGATCTAAGTACCCTGCGGGCCGGATCCGGCACCCCTGATCTATAAGGATACTGTTATGGTTCCACAAAGGCCTTCTCTGTTGGAAAGGAGACTTTTTTTTAAAAAAAAATAGTTGTCTTTTGACCCAGGGCTGGAAAAGGAACAAATGCATATTCCGGATGTTCCCTGGGAAATGCCAAAAGACAACCTGTTTGGTGAAATCATTTCCGTCTTGATACGTTCAACTACGAGCTGCTGCTGGCTGCTACAATAACATTTCCCCTGTTCACTGCCCTTTGCTGTAATTCCATTTTGTTCCGGAGATTCAGGTCATACACAGATGTGCCCTGATTTTACACACACTACTCGAGGATGGAAATGCTTTTGTCTCTCTTGCGTGACTTTCCTCTTTCCTGTTGACTTAGTCCCTCTGAGTATTGTTAACTTTACGGATCTTTTTTAAAAAAAAAATATATATCAAGAATTGAATCCTAGGAGGTGAAGTTGGAGGATTAGTTTTGTTAAATATGTTCTTCCATGCTCCTGGAGAGTGTTTACACCCCAGCACTTCAGTAACATCCCCTGTGCCAGATGTGACGTAAAAATAGGATTGTTTTTCCAAAAAGCCTGAAGACGTCGCATGAACCGTGTCTTACGCTGATCGTGTAAACCAGCTAGCTCCCTTTTGTGAGTTTTTACTGCCCTTTTCCCTTCCCATTGTTGAAAAGAAGAGCAGTCTTGAAAAGAAATGAACTCAACCAAAGCAAAGGAGGTGAAAACATGTTAGCTTGCCAAGCTACTAAAGGATGTCTCGGCTTGCCAAAAACATTGATGAAACGGAACACCGGCCTGGGGTTCCAAACAGCAGTTTATGATTTTCAGAAAATGACTTCGCTTTGCCAATATTTGCAATGGCAAAGTCTCTCTGCTTGGCTGTCATGTATAGCCTTTTTCCTTAGGAGCAGATAGAAAGGAAGCAGAATTCACCCTAATCTGACTGCAAAATACAGTAATATGCGTTGAGCTGACTTGAAAGCCAGAAACGATTTTCAAGATGTCCTACTTAATTACTAAGTCATGCATGATTCTGGCTCAGATGAAAGGTGTTTTTTTTTTTTTTGGAGGGGAGCTAAAGGTGTGTGTGTGCTTGTGTTTGTGTGTGTGTGTAAGTGCTTTTTCTTCTTTGCACGGATTCTCTTAGTTAAAAAAAAAACAGGGCAAAAGGAATCCCTCCCGCTAAGAAGCAGAGACCTAGACAGATGCATCCTGCAACTGTGGGCCTATATTCTCTTCCCTGTTAGCCACACTATCTAAATTTAGCCCATTGTTAGGCTTGTCTCTGATTCCTGCCAAGTCTCTCTTCTTTGGTGGAATGTAAATTCAAGATGTGTGAATAACTGTGGCATAGGACAATTCAGGAGGAGGGATGAAGCTTCCTCCCTCCCCCCCCACGAGGGACTGGCAGGGAAACAACACTGCTATTGTGTCTTTGGAAGCAGAGTTGTTGCATTTTGCTGTAGTCTTTTGGGATCCTGTCTTTGTGTACAAAGCCACCTTCTGATAGACAGCATGAAAATGCCGAAGCAAGAAATGGGAGTGAGTTGTATTCCTTCCTTCCATCTCCTGGGATCTGTAAAATGTGTATTTGTTCATGATCAGATGCAGTGACATCTGTACGATAAAATGCATTGACAGCCAGCATAAAGATTAGCTGTTTGGGCTCTGTCACTCGTATACATTGAAAGAAATGTGATTTATTCATCTTTCAGCTGAGGTGGCTAAACTAATTTCTTAATATGTTGTATTGACTAAATCATCCTCTCCACTTTGTTTTGGCTTAACTATACAGTAATAGGAGTTTGTTTTGGTTTAGCATAGTATGCGAATCCAGTCCTTGTGCTTTTATGAGCTGTGATTAACATGGCTTAGCATGAAATGTGAATCCAATCAATATTGGACTAGGAAGCCCCAATTCAATTTTCCACTTAATTATAAACTTTTCTAGTTGCTCTTTTGCCGGTTACCATTTTTCAGTACCATTAATTCTGAATTTACCTAACTTATCCTTAAATGTCCCTACTGTCTGAAGATAAGATGAATGAAGAAAAAGTGAGCTAACAATTTATCAGCTTCAAACTAACTTTGGGATGTGTAGTAATTTTGGGTCACCTGTGCTCTCTCAGCTTGCAGATACTTCCCTCCACACTCACAGTATGCTTTCTGTATCTGAACTGAGATTATATTTTAGTTATCTGCGTAGTAGAATAGAGTAGAGTAGAGTAGAGTAGAGTAGAATAGAATAGAATGAAATAGAAATAATAAAAATAATAGAAATAATAGAAATAGAAATAATAGAAATAGAAATAATAGAAATCCAGAAATTTGTCTCCAGTGCATAAGCTCTCAGTGTACATACAAGCAACAAAATGATAAATCATAAATTACAATGATAAATCATAATATACAACCCACAAAGTGATAGTCATAAGATACCAATAGGAGTAAGTAGTAAGAAAGATGAGGATAATAGTAATACAGTCCTACTATATGGTTATATATACGGTACTTAGGCATAAGATAGTGGTGTGGGAATTATGTGTTTAGCAGAGTGATGGCATGGGGGAAAACTCTCTTTGTGTCTAGTTGATTTGGCATGCAGTGCCCTATAGTGGCATCTTGATGGGAGAAGTTGAAACAGTTTATGTCCAGGATGTGAGGGGTCTGTAGATATTGTCTCAGCCCTCCTCCTGACCTGTGCAATATACAGGTCCTCAGTGGAAGGCAGGCTGGTTGCAGTTGTTTTTTCTGCAATCCTAACTATCCATCGAAGTCTGTGCCTGCCCTGTTCAGTTGCTGTACCAGATTAGACAGTTTATAGAAGTACAAATGACAGACTCAATAATTCCTCTGTAGAATTGTATTAGCAGCTCCTTGGACAGTCTGAGCTTTCTGGGTTGGTGCAGGAAGAATATTTTTTGTTTTGTCTTTTTAATGACAGTTCTAATGTTAGGTGTCCATTTCAAGTTCTGGGAGATTATAGATCCCAGAAACGTGAAGCTCTCTACTATTGATACTGTGTTGACTAATATTGTACGAGATGGTAGGAGGGCCGCTCCTAAAATCTACTATCATCCCTACAGTTTTAAGAGTGTTGAGCTCCATATTGTTCTGGCTGCACCACAGGGCCAGTTGATCTACCTCTTGTCTATATGCAGACGCATCATCATCTGAAATGAGACCAATGACTGTTTATCACCTGCAATCTTCAGTACTTTAACAGAGGGATCCTTTGAGAGAGAAAAGAGTAGTGGAGAGAGCACACAGCCCTGGGGGACAGCTGTGCTAATTGTACAGGTATTTGATGTGATTTTGCCTAGCTTTACCTGCTGCTTCCTATCTGTTAGAAAGCTTATAATCCACCTACAAGTATGGTCAGGTACAGCTAGCTGAGTCAGTTTAGAGAAAAGAATTTCTGGAATGATGGTATTGAATGCCGAGCTGTAGACCTTTACATAAGTCCTTGGGGATTCAAGATGTTGTAAGATATATATATATTGCAGTGCCATATTAACAGCATCATCCGCCGATCAGTGTGAGTTTTTCATTAACATCTAAATGCCTATCTTGGAATAACCCATATAGAACTAGAATGGTCTGATCCAAAGTTTCTGTCTCCTTAATTGGGCTAAAGGTACGGCACTCTGTGCTCTTCAAAGGAAATACGGATATTAATGGAATAAATGAAAACTTTGTGTTCTCTTTGAAGTCTTCTTTCACACAACGCCAGCACAAGTTCCTGCCTGCACCGTTCACACAGACTTCCCCAACACTGGTGGTGTTTTTGACATGTGACTTCTTTAGGTTTGGTTTAGGTTTAGGGCCTGTGGGATGGCAAAGTGAATGTATTTGTTTGGCCTTTAGTCCGAAATTTTGTGGGTTGGGTGATTAGCAGAGTTGGCTTGGGAATGTGCAAACAGGAGGAACACCATCAATCATTGGGAGCATAATGTTAGTAGTGATAGATACAGTAGATGGCATCAAGTGATTCCCCCCCCCCCGGTTTTGGCATAAAAAGTGCTTCCATTAATGGACTTGCAGCAGCACTCACAAAAATTATCTCCATTAATAGGAGTAGAGACTGTGTATAGAACAGAAGATCTCTTTGATAAAACATTTTTTAAAACTTTCATCGGACAATAGAAGAGTGCTTGCTGATTTGTCATTCATTTTGGCCTCTTATTCATCCCCTCCAAAAAAAGGTGGGCAGTTTTATTGGTTATTGTTCATTTTTTTCTTTAAATTTCCCTAAAAAGTTTACATTCAATTTTAAGCAAGCGAAACGTTCACAAAGGTGCTTTTGAACATGCCTGGAAGGTCAGCCATCCCTCTTGACAATACGAATCTTGTGATGATGTGTGGGTAGAATGAATGGCTCAGCCTGCTGAATAGGAACCAAGGCAGGGACAAAAAAACCAAGAAGAGGCCACAAACACCAGCTGATACTATCAGTAGTTATATTTCTGATGGGTGCTGTTGCCCAGGTTAGCCAGTGTAAATCCAGTCCAAATTTCTAATGCACACATTCCCAACTTGGTATTCTTCCCCACAAGAGGGGTTGCTGAGGTTGGAAAAGGTGCTCCACAACATCCCTCCCCGAGCTGCATGTCCAATCCCAGCTGCTTCTCCGAAGACATCTCTTGGGATGGATGAAATCAAACAATGGTCTAACTCAGCTTCCCTTAAGCTGGTTTCTTATAAATTCCCAACCAGCATACCTGAGTACTGTAGATTCTCCAGCTATCATGCTTCTAAGTGTTGCATGAAGTACAGGAACAGTTGAGCACAGACATTACGATTTTTAGAATGAAGATTTATTACATTTAAGGGGAATGGAGAGCTGCATCTCCATTCCCCTTAAATGTAATAAACCTTCATTCTAAAATCGTGTTCAGTTTTACTGAGAAAAAAATGTAAGAAAGGATCAAGCACGATTTTGCAGAATGTGGAACTTCTTCCAAAGAAGTTAAAACGTTTCTTGGTTTATTCTCTCTGCTTTTTAAGGCTACAGTGTTATTCCCGTTTTGGAAATAAGTGGCAATCCCTTTTGCCTGGTTAAGACGAAACTTAAAGGACTTTGTCCTTCACAAAGATAGAGTACAATTCAAGAAATAAAAACGTATTAAACTGCTATTCATTCTTCTGTTTTTAGAAGATAATTTGCCTTGACTTTCAAAAGCTATTTTTTCTAAATAGTTCAGAAAAGTGATATAGTATTTGCTGTAACTTATGATGGCAAAGTATATGAAATAAACATTAACCAGAAATGACAGCATTTTAAGAAAATGTAAAATTAGTTCAATTCTGTCTAGGACAGAGGTCTTCAAACTTGGCAACTTTAAGACTTGTCGACTTCAACTCCCAGAATTCTCCAGCCAGCATAGCTGGCTGGAGAATTTTGGGAGTTGAAGTCGACAAGTCTTAAAGTTGTCAAGTTTGGGGATCCCTGCTCTAGGAAGTTGTTGTCCTATTTTGGCTGTCTAAATATTGTATTTCAAATTTTCATTCTGAAATTGCCTCCCCAAAAGGGGAAAGAAAAAAAAACCAATTCCAAATTGGTGATGATATATAATACAGGTAGTCCTTGACTTACGACCATAATTGAGCACAAAATTTCTGTCGCTAAGTGAAACGTTTGTTAAGTGAATTTTGTCCCATTTTATGATCTTTTTGCTACAGTTGTTAAGTGAATCACTGCAGTTGTTAAGTTACTAACAAGGTTGTTAAGGGAATCAGGCTTCCCCATTGACTTTGCTTGTCAAAAGGTTACAAAAGGTGAACACATGACCCCAGGACACAGCAACTGTCATAAATATTTGCCAAGTGTCTGAATTTTGATCACGTGACTATGGGGATGCTGCAACAGTTGTAAGTGTGAAAAATGGTCATAAGTCACTTTTTTCAGTGCTATTGTAACTTTGAACGCTCACTAAACGAACTGTTGTAAGTATAGGACTACCTGTATTACAAGGTCCCTTCCATCCTTAGGATTCTATGTTTTGTGTTATAAGTAGAGATGTAAAATTTCCGGAAATTTTGAAGCTCGGAAAAAAATCCGGTTTTTTTCCGTTTTTTTGGGGGGGGGAAATGGAAATTTTCGGAAAAATTGAAAAAATGTACCTTGTACCTCAACCCACTTATAACTAGAGATGTGAAGGCCCGGAAAAAAACCGGAAAAATTCGGAAAAAACCCGTTTTTTTTCCTGTTTTTTTCCTGAAGGCTTTTTTGTTTTTTTCCAAAAAATTGGAAAAATTGAAAAAAGAAAAAAAAAACCATTTTGGAATATTTTATTTTAACATGATGAATAAAATATTTTAAGACAGGGTGTTCAAATATTTTTCAATTCATTTCTAAAAAAAATGTATGATATCAGATTATTCTAATTTCTGTGCACGGAGTGAGGACAAGCAAGTCCTAGGTAACAAACTGAACCCTCCACTGCAAGAACAGCATGCATTTCTTCCTTTAGGAGGTACTGCTATTGTAACAAGAAAAAGGTTCCAGTTTTGCTTTTGCATGTTAGTGGTTGTGTTTGGTTTATTGTTTCTCCCTTTGTTACAAATAAATATTATAAAAAAGTAAATTCTGTTTGTTATAATTGTTTGGCTACACTATATTTTTAATATGCTAGTTGTGATAATTTTATGCCAAGTCAAATTGTCGATAGTCATATTTTATGTTCCTAAAGTAACAGAATGACTTTCAATCTTAAAAAGACAAAAAAGTGCTAATGTAGCATTTTTTTCAATTTTTCCAAAAATTTCCGTTTCCCCCCCCCAAAAAAACCGCAAAAAAAACGGGGTTTTTTCCGAGCTTCAAAATTTCTGGAAATTTTACATCTCTAGTCATGCTATATCACAACTGTGTTAACGTGAGACAAGATGTTTTGAGTGGCTGTTTATCTTTTCATGAAATTTCTTCTGGAATTCTGGTTGCTACTCTAATTCTAGCAGTGGTCTTTCTTACTCTATGGATGGGCAGAATTTTCATGATAAACTTTAAAAAGAACGAGTTTAATTTGTTTTGCATGCACACAGGCTTCCTTATTAAATGAATATTTATAATCACATGGTTATGGTATTTTAAAAATTTATAACCGCTGATACTGTTTTACAGACAGTGGTCTACTTCATAAGATCCTTTGAGCACAGTTCCAATTTGTTGTTTCTGTGACAATATAGCAAGTCATTTTTGAGTACTTTGGTTCATTTTTTTTTCACGCTGCTTATCACAGTTACTGATGGCTTACACTGTTGTATTTATGATGCACTGAAGATATATACTACTTGGATTAATAGGTGACGGCATTCTGCCAAATTGCAGAAGCAATAGTAGAAGAGGGTCTACTTGGTTGAAAAGTCTTTAACCTTCTGCAGAACTTTTTGGTCAAAGTTGCATGCATATTATAAGACATGTAAGCAGTAATTCTCCATTTAGGTGGAGACAGCATCCACGAATGGGTTAACTCTGTCTGTAATCCTATTGGACTGAGTCTGCAGAAGTCAACGACACGCCTTCTCCTCTCTCTCCTCCAGCTTTTTAGACTCAGTCGTAGCCTGGATCAGACGCGTTGCAAGAGTTCTCCATTCCTGGTTTCTGTTTCTACCTAAACTTGACTAGCAGTTCTAAATTGGTTGATTTCTTTCCAGTGTGAAGGGCTCTTTTGCCTGATACCGCTGAGGACTGCTGAAGCGGAGGTTTGACTGTCGGCCGACAGATCAAACAGGGCAGCGCTCACGAGCTTTGCTCTGATACGCTGACCCTTTGGCTCTATTTTTAATTGCCTGAGTATTTCTCTGCCGGACGGCAGCATTTGGCAGCGCCCAAGAGCCTAGCTCCATAGCGCTAGCCAGGGCTTGATTCTTTCGAGTCCCTCCAGCAGCAAGGAGCTCAGAAGACGAGGCGCCATTTTGAATCGTGCCAAGAGGTGAGTCATTGGCCCCGAACAGCGCCATAAGCCCCAAATATAGAGCCGGAGCCCCCATTTCTTTGGGAGGCCATTTAGCATCTGCCCGTACTCTGGGCATGCTAATTAGCGCCCTATTGCCTTTTTCTTGCTTGGCGCTTGCAGTGGCAGAGCCCTTCATGGCGTGACCGCATGGCCCGGCCATTCCAAGATGGTGGACACCATTTCAGGAGCAGCAGCCCACATGGCAGACAGCCCGGCACCTTCCTCCTCAGGCAGCAGCAGCGCTGCCAGAGCCTCCAGGACCCGATCCTCTAAGAGGAGGGCCGAAGAGCCGAAGCCTCATTCCAGCAGGCAGGCTTCCAAAAAGGCTGATAAGGAGGCTGAACAGAGGCACAGGGCAATTGAAAAGGTGATTGCCAGGGCGGAGAAGGATGCAGCCAGAAGATTGAGTAAGCCTCAGGGAAGCCTGCAGGCTTGCCCCCCACCAATCTACAGCAATTGGAGTCGCCCCAGCCAGGGTTCCATTTCAGGGGATGATTTACAACGTGAGCTGGATTTGTCAGACGATGAAGGGCTTTTGCCTGATGCCCCTGCATTTGTTGGTCTATTCAGGCCCCATTTATTCAGATCTTTGCTCTTTAAAGCTAAAACCACCATGAGGCTAGGATCTACACAGACTCCTCAGGACCCAAGGTCTGATCCAGTTGACCCGACAGACCCTCTGTTTACAGAACCCCCTGTAGAATCTGAGGAGGTTCCAGTTCCCAGGTTGTTCCACGATATAGTACAGAGGCAGTGGGCCTACCCAGGATCGTGTCTCAATCAGCAGCCTTGACAGACGCCTTTATAATTTGGGTCCAGAGCTCTCTAAGGCGCTCCTAGTTCCATCTGTGGATGCACCAGTGGCAGCTTTATCTTCTCCCACTATTATTACAGGGCCTCTGGCAGAATCCCTCCGTCCGGATGACAAGAGAGTGGAACAAACCTTGGTCAGGGCCCATCAGGCGGCTGCGTGGGCAATTAAGGCTTCCACTTCAGCCTCCTTTTTTAATAGGGCCTCGCTTCTATGGCTGAGGCAGCTGCAAGAAAGGATTCCTGCATCTGACACTAGGTCTCATCAGGACCTGAACAAAATTGTGGCAGCTGTAGAATTCTCAGAGGATGCCACTCAATGCGACCAGGTTTGCAGCTAAATCCATTGGCTCCTCTGTCGCATCCCGCTGCCTTCTGTGGCTCCGCCAGTGGCAAGCAGATGCCAGAAACAAGTGGAGGCTGGCTTCTGCCCCGTAATCCGGGGACCCGCTGTTTGGAGCCCCGCTGGAACCCATTCTCATAGAATCCAAAGACAAGTGGAAGGTCCTGCCGTCCATATCTCGGAGGACCGAATCTTGCCCTTTCCCTTATTTTCGTCCCTCCCCATTTCAAGGGTCAGACAGTGGCTTTGGGCAGGCTAGGTCCCAGAGGTCCTTTCCCTACAGACAGGGTCAGCAGGCCAGACAGGCCAGACAAGGACAGGTATATCCCCCCAAGCGGTCCTTTCAGGGTGGGCGAGGTCGCCCCTATCGACGCTCTAGATGACTGCTTGAGCAACCCTCCCATTGGAGGTCGCCTGGTGTTTTTCGCCAGCCAGTGGGAGGAATCCACCTCAGACGCATGGGTCAGGGAGATGGTCAGGTCGGGCCTCTCCTTGGAGTTCCTCTCCACCACCACCCCCAAGGTTTTTCTTCCGTTGTCCTGTTTCGAAGGACCGGAAAAAGAGGCTTCTTATGGAATCGGCCATCCAACACCTGTTGGAAATGCGGGCCATCCAACCAGTTCCAGAAGAACAGAGGGGACAGGGGTTCTATTCCCTCCTGTTCGTGATCCAAAAAGCCTCAGGGGGTTGGAGGGCTATCCTCAACCTCAAGACCCTGAACCATCGGGTAGTCTACCGGCGGTTCAAAATGCAGTCTCTTCAGACAATTCTAGAGAGTGTCAGACGGGGCGACTTTCTTACATTGATAGTCCTCATGGAGGCATATCTCCACGTACCCATCCTTCCAGCCCACAGGCAGTTCCTCCGTTTTTATTACGCAGAGGAGCACTACCAATACCGGGCACTTCCGTTCGGGCTATCCACAGGCCCCAAGACATTCACCAAATTGATGGCAGCTCTGGTGGGCCACCTCTGGTCCCTTCCTATCAGAGTCCAGTTTTATCTGGATGACATTCTGGTCCTGTCAAGCTCAGAACAGCAAGCAAGGTCAGACCTCAAGGCCACTATCCAAACCTTACAGGCCCACGGCTTGTATCAATGAGGCTTGTATCAAGAGCCACTTAGTGCCATCCACGCAACTGCTCCATTTGGGGGCAGTTATAGACACAATCCATTCCACAGTGTTCCTGTCTCAGGAGTGTCAGTCCAGTCTAAGAAACCTGGCACTCCGCATCATCAGAGCACTGTTTCTCTCCAACTTCTTTCCCAACTTCTGGGAAAGATGATTTCATGTATTTCTATCACCCCGTGGGCTCATCTCCACAGCAGAAAGCTCCAGTGGTTTCTTCTGCCGTACCAGAGGTCAGGCAAGAGCAATCCTCTGGTACGTCAGAAGTACTAGAGTCTCTCAGGTGGTGGACCTCAGAGGCCATCACGAAAGGCTGCCAATTCAGGGAGCCTCAGCGTCTGACTCTCACCACCGACACCAGTCTTTTTGGCTGGGGAGCACATCTGCAATCACACATGGCTCAGGGTCAGTGGTCTCAGGACGACTTGAGCTACAACATCAATTGGTTGGAGCTCAGGGCGATTCACCTGGCCCTCAGGAAATTCGAGACCATGGTGTCAGGCAAGGACATATTAGTCCTGACAGACAATGTGGCCGCGAAGGCGCACATAAACTCATTCCAAACATCTGATGCAGAAGGCCGAGCAGTTGGCCTCTGGGCGAAGTCTCATCTTCGGTCCATTCGGGCAGCCCACATTTCTGGAGTGGCCAATGTCCAAGCGGATTGGCTCAGCCGAGCACAGGTGGATCCGGTGGAGTGGCGCCTTCATCACTCTTCAAGGAACTGACAGAACGCTTTGGTCTTCCGACGGTCGACCTGTTTGCCACCTGGGACAACAGACAACTTACTCGCTTCTTTACCAGATTCGCGATGCCAGGGGCTGAAGGGACAGATGCTCTATGCTGCTCCTGGCCCCCGGGGCACCTGTACGCCTTCCCGCCTCTCCCGCTCATCCCGAAGGTCATCAGGAATTTGCTGGAGGAGAGGGCAGAACTTCTCTTGGCTCCCCATTGGCCCAGGAGACCTTGGTTCGCGGACCTGGTGAACCTTTCGGTGGCTCGTCCCTGGAGACTTCCTCATCACACACTATCCCTCAGCCAGGGGGCTTTGGTCCACCCAGACCCCAGTGGTTCCAGCTAACCACCTGGCGCTTGAATGGGACCTCCTGAGGGAAGACAACTTCTCAAACAGTGTCATCAAGACAATACAAGCGTCCCGCAGGGCCTCAACCAATCGCATCTACGATGCCACATTGAAAGCCTTCTGTGAGTGGTGTACACAACGGACTTTGTCACCCACGGGCGTTTCCATTGCCCAAGTATTGGACTTTCTCCAAGAAGGCCTGGACAAAGGCCTTTCACCAAACACAATTCGGAGACAGGTTGCTGCTCTTTCGCTATTTTGACTTGCGGGACATTGGAGTCCCTTTCACAGCACTCGGTAGTTCGACAGTTTCTCAGAGGGAGCCTCTAACATTCGTCCCCCTGTGGTGCACAGATTCCCCACCTGGGACTTGACCAAAGTTCTCAACGCCCTGACCCGGGGACCATTCAAGCCTCTGAGGGAGGCGAGTCTTCGGTTTCTCACTTTTAGTCTCTTTTCTAGTGGCCATAACGTCGGCCAGACGAATTTCAGAGTTGGCAGAGCTTTCCATCCGTTCAGACCTTTGCGTGTTTCACTCTGACAGAGTGGTTTTGAGACTAGACCCTACCTTTATACCCCAAGTTAACACTTGGTTCCACAGGACGCAGGAACTGGTCCTGCCTAATTTTTGTCCTGAGCCTTCCCATCGCTTGGAATGTCAGTGGCACACTCTGGATGTACGCAGAGCTCTCCGCATCTATGTCCACAGGACTTCTTCCATTAGACGATCAGAATCTTTATTTCCTTCCAGCCGGCAACGTTGGGCTCCAGAGTCACTCCATCTACCATTAGCCAGTGGATCAGAGCTTGTATAGCCAAGGCCTACGAGTCACAGGCATTGCCTCGCCCGAGGAATATCACCGCTCACTCCACTCGAAGTGCAGCTACCTCGGCAGCGTGGGCTACTCAAGTGTCTATTGAGGTAGTCTACCGTGCAGCCACTTGGTCCTCTCCATCGCCATTTATCCGTCACTATAAGCTGGACTCTTATGCCTCGGCTGAGGCGGCATTTGGCAGAAGGGTGCTTCAATGAGTCCTTTCGGAGCAGGGGACTTCGGACCGGAATGCGCCCTCCCAATAGGACTTCCTGCTTTGGTATGTCCCATTCCTGGATGCTGTCTCCACCTCTAAATGGAGAAGGGGCGTTGGTCTTACCTGCTACGTTCCTTCTCGTTCACATGGAGACAGCATCCAGCCCTACCTGGATTTTCATCCGGTCCTGGGTCCCCGTGGATTTCCTGCTTCTACATACTGCAACGCGTCAGTCTGCATCACCTCCTTCGTCAAAAAAGCTGGAGGAGAGAGAGGAGGAGGCATGTTGTTGACTTCTGCAGACTCAGTCCAATAGGATTACAGACAGAGTTAGCCCATTCCTGGATGCTATCTCCACGTGAACGAGAAGGAGCGTATCAGGTAAGACCAACGCCCCTTCTCTCTGAGAAAAAACTTCATGGAACAGGATGAAAAAACCATGCTTATTATACTACCTAATGTTTGGTTCTTTGGATGGTTGATAAGATCTGGAGACCTCTGACAGTTGATGTGGATACTTGTAGGTGTTTATACCAAAATAAGCTTATGGTTAATATCTTAGAATACTTGGCCATCTTGCAAGATTTCAACCATGTTTTTAACATTTGGGCCTAGCAGTCACTACCTATAAAAAAACATGCTGACTCAACTTCTTCAAATAAAATTATGGACCGATCCACTGTTTGGTGTGCTACTGGTTTAACTAGTACCTCTTTAATAGGACTTAGTTGAAGCTCTGATCACATTGCAAGTCACAACACTGCAGGATTATGGATGGTTCTAAATACTTTCTTTCCAGACTATTTACCCAGTGTTTACCTTGTTTTATTAAACAAACGACTACTTTGGAAGTCGTCAGAGTTGCCAGAATGGACTGTGGGTACAGCAATAGATCACTCGCTTGTGATTTTTTTTCCAGTTTTGGGCAATGTTTTCAGCACTGGTTCATTTGCCAAGAACTTCTTCATTATCTGCCAGAGAATGCCAGGATTTTAATCCCTAGAATGATGTCTGAAACGTTCTTGTAGGCTCCTCATTCCTATGCAACATCAGCTATGCCTTTCATCCACAGTTTTGTGAAGAATGCCTGAGGAATCCCCAGTTTTTTCTTGAACAGAGTCTGAAAGCTCCAGTTCTGAAATGGGGAAGATAACAATGTCAAATAGTAACACCACTGCTACATGAACTATACTGTCTTCCAGTTGCTTTCTGGGTCCAATTCAAGGTGCTGGTTATCTCCTTTAAAGCCTTACGTGGCATAGGAGTGGGTTACTTGTGGGAGCACCTCTCGTTGAAGGTATCTGCCTTTCCTACTAGGTTAGAGCATGCTCTCATCCCTTAAATGTTGCCATCAGATGGCTCTTCAGCCATATAAGTCCTGTAAATAAATAAATACATGAAAACAAATCCTGATTGCCTTTTCCTAAATATATTTCTGTTTTGTTTTCTTTCTTTCTTTTTCTTTCTCTTTCTTTTTTTCTTTTTTTCTTCTTTCTTTTTTTATCCATTCATCCATCCATCCATCCACCTACCCATCCATCTATCTATCTATTTTTTGTAGTAACATCCATTCACCTAGAAAGATGGGGGGGAGGAAACCCCAAGTTTTCAACCCCCATGCATAGAATTATATATATAAGCTTGGATTGTTTTGTATTTCT
>QLTV01004226.1:340588-384515 GCA_003457575.1 Thermophis baileyi
CCTTCCCTGACCCCCCCTCCCCTTTTTAATCTTCTCTTCCTCCCATTCCCCATAACCAGTTCCTCTCCCTTTCCCCTCCCCCTGATCCTGACCCTGACTCTCAACCTCACACACCCTCTCAGCCTATCCCTCACCTTTTCACCCTCACTCTAACCCTCTTGCTCTCACCCTCACCCTAAACCTCACCCAAATTCTCACCCTCACTTACCCCTCTTAAGAGCTGGCTAAAAAAAGAGGGAAGCTTCCCCAGAGTCCAGGAGCCCCACTGAAGAGCAACTTACCTCTAGGAAAGCATCGTCGCTCTGATAACTGATAACTGACAGTAACTGTCACTTTAGCCTGCAGGGATGAAGTCATAAAGCCATGAGAATTCCCAAGGAGATGACCCGCCTCCCTTATCCTCCTATCAAAGGTCACCTGCTCCTCCACCTTTTTGACCTACATCCATACCACACAAAAGTCTCCAGGAAGCTACCAAACCAATCAGTAAAGCTGCCTACTTGTCATATGTCTCTGTCACCTTGCCTTATTTAGTCAGTGAAGCTCCTCCTGTTTCCCCATCAAAATTGGCAGGGCACTATAAACATTTGAGAAATGACAGTGGAAATAGAACATGGAGGGCAAATTAAACTGCATGCAAACCTATCCTAGGGGAATCAATCTGCTTGTGTGCATCAGTGACAAGAGAGTCTCCTGCTTGAACAGGGGGTTGGACTAGAAGACCTCCAAGATCCCTTCCAACTCTGTTATTCCGTTATTCTAATGATGGCTCCAGAAAAGGTTTTAAAATCAGGTCCGCTTACATGATGACCCACTTTATAACCGTTACAAATTATGACTGTAATAGGAAGGCTCCATTACGGTTGTGATTTGAGGACTACCTTTTGTTTGTTCAGATTTGACTTAATGTATTCTGTAAATTTAGCCAAACTGTACCCTTTTTCAACCGGCATGATTGAATAAAGCATGCCTTTTTCTCACGGTTAAAATTTGTCATGGTTTAAAATAAAGCCCTGGCTTTTATTCAGAAATGTATAATTGAAACAGTCACACGAGAAAGCAATATTATACCTGAATTCCTTCTTTTCATCATGCCAATGGGCTGAATTTAATGTTTTATAAATGTCTCTATCCGAGAACACTTTCAAAGCTTGCCTGCATGTTGACCAAGGGTGTTTTTTCAAAAACTGGAAATAATTCATTTTTCTCGGCAGGTACCATCGGCTGCCTTTGCCTGTGGACGGGGCGCCTTTAGAAACACAGTTTGATGCTTTCATCAGTTTCCTCCGGGTAAGACCTGATGCCAGATGTTAATCTACAAGCTGTCTTTTATTTAATAAAATAAAAGGAACTTGGAAAAGGACTTGGAAAAGGAAGCACATGCGAGATGCTTGTTAGCAGAAGCTGGAAATTCTTCCTGTTGGGTGGAGATACTACAAACATTTGCTTTTCCCCCCCTCTGTATTTACATCTGCCGAGTGTAGATTCATGTGTCTATTTCTGGATCCCTCTAGCTGGTATTTGAACACACGCATTTGCTAGACGCCTGTATTTGCTTTAGGCTCATGACTTAACTGTACGGTTTTGTTGTACCACACATAAAAAGCCTAATATCCCCCCCCCACACACACACACACTGTAAAAAGAATTACTGCACAAGCCAGCAAGAAATTAAGCTTCGAAAGGCCCGTTTATTAGAAAATCATTAAAATAAATGCTTAGGTTTTTGGGGTTGGATCAAATCTATAATACTGAATTTAATTAATGGGCATCCAATTGCTAGCTGCAGTGCCAGTGTTTACTTTGGACGTTTCATTGTTTCGCTAAGGCTGGAGACAGTTTTGGGAGATACTAAAAATATGTAAAGTGTTATGGGAATAATTCAGGGTTAAAGTAATTACAGGATAGATTCTAAGCCGTGTTTAATATGTTAAGTTAATTTGATTAGAAGGAGAGAGGCTTTCTTCGTTTTGGGAAGTGATAAGCCATTCCGTTGCAATTATCTGCATATTTTCTTTGGGAGAATCTTTCATTCATTTTTCTAAAAAAAGACTGACTTTTAAAATAACATGAGACTTTACATAAGATTTTTTTTTTAAATTACATAAGATGAAAAGGTAAGTCAGCTTGGTGTAATGGTTAAGGCATCAGGCTAGAAAATAGGGAATTCTAGTCCTACCTCAGGCACTAAGTCAGCTAAGTGACCTGGGACCAGTCACGCACACTTAGCTCTAAGAAGAAGACAGTGGCAATTCACTTCCAAAAGCTTGGCAAGAAAGCTGCAGGGCCTTATCTAAGCAAATTCTAGGAGTCAAGACTAACTCAAAGACACACACAACGCACACACACACACACACACACCAGTAGAATTTTTGTTTGTTTGCTAGTAGCTGCTATTCTGTGTATTAAGAAAAGTAAATAGGATATTAAGAGTTAAGAGTTACACTTACAGTTACTACATCTATTTAATCTGTCTGTCTGTCTGTCTATCTATATCTATATCTATCATCTATCTATCATCTATCTATCATCTATCTATCATCTATCTATCTATCTATCTATCTATCTATCTATCTATCTATCTATCTATCTATCTATCTATCTATCTATCTATCTATCTATCTATGTTATAGCCACCCATCATATATGTGAGTTTGGTCAGGGAACAATAAAAACAAAACAATAAAGACACATCTTAAAATAAACATAGAAAACAAACAAGTATATAACAAAACTAAGGAAGAGTGTTTAAAAACTTATATATAATATAAGCCATTTTGCGGGCTCCCTATTTCCAAGGGATCCAGAGACCTGCTGGAAAGATCATGTCTTGAGAGCTCTCTAGAAGGCCAATACGTAGGAATGGAACTAGAAGAGGCTCCAGTAAAAAAGAATATGTGTAACTCAGGGTTGACCTGTGGGGTCCTTGGTGCTCTTTGAGTTTGGTTATTTTCTTGCAACTACCGGTATTTCATTACCCAACTAGGTAACATCAGTACTAACCAAACTTAGGAGAGGCTGACAGGCCATCAAATCCCATCTCCTGCTTGTTCAGAAGGAAGAGGGGTTAGCCAGAAAAGTCATTGCCCTTTTTTTGGTCACCCAAGATTGTTTCTTTCCCTTGGTCTAGAGCAGTGATGGTTAACCTTTTCTGGACCGAGTGCCCAAAGCGCGTGCATGCATGCAAGTGCATGCGCGCGCCCAAACCCCCAAAATGCAATATGTGTGCGGCCCCCGCGCATGTGCCCAGCACCCCTGCACATGTGTGCGTGGCCCCCTGCACGCGCCCGCCCCCCGTGCATGCGCACACGGGGGGCCGCACGCGCCCTACTCCCCACGCATGCGCGTGCAGTCCTCCCGCATGCGCCCTGCCCCCCGCGCATGCGCGACAGACACCCAACGACCAGCTGGCCGGCAGGAGGTGCGCGTGCATGTGCGGCGGAGCTGAACTGGGGTGACGGCTCGTGTGCCCACAGAGAGGGCGCTGCGTGCCTCCTGTGGCACCCGTGCCATAGGTTCACCATCACGCGTCTAGAGCAACAACACACAATGTGTGTGAACTTTAGAAGACTTGGTTTTGCCAGTGGGATAGAGGAGCCCAGAGTGAGATGGGGAGCCCATCAAATAGCTCATTTGACTGTGTGTTGTCGCTGGAGAGTGGGTGGGTGGTTTAATTGGTTTTTTTTTAATTTTAATTTTTTTATTTTCTATACTGTGTTTTTATTGCTTGTAGGCTACCTGGACTCGCTATGAGCGAGTAGGCGGCTATATAAATTTTCTAAATAAATAAATACACTTTAGGAAGCTGAAAGTTGTTTTTCCTCCCACATGGCTGTTCGATAGCCAGTCTTTTGACCAAATGGCAGCCCAACGAATGTGTACAACTCTTGTCTTACAGGAAAGTCCAAATCTGCTCCTTCTCCAAGATCCCAGCAAGCCACCTCCTGCTCTGGTGTTTAGTTGCCAAACCGGTGTCGGGACGACCAATTTCGCCATGGTCTTAGGAACTCTCGTCCTTTATCACCGTAAAGGTGGCCTACAAAAACAAGAGTGAGAGCTTTGTAGCTTCTTCTACTGAGATGAAATGAAATGGGGAGGAAGTCATGATTATTTATAGGCACTGAAAATCGAAAAGGAATGGTTCTGTTCCTATCTCACACACTTGTTTTATCACAAACTGAGAGGAATTAGAAACTTGTTCCCCTTATATATGATTAGGATATTATCTCAGTGAAGCGTTGATTGCACTGCATTAGTTACATAATGATTGTCAATTTACTATTTTAGGTATCATCCAAAATGCAAGATTTCTGAATATCTGTCGGGGTGTTAAATAGATGGCTTGGGAAACTTTATTGAGCAGTATTTTATATGCAACGTTAAGAGAACAAAATATAAAACAATGTATTTTCAGTATGGGCATCAAGATTTCATGTTTGATCAAGCTGAATGCTATAGCTCAGTGATGGCGAACCTTTTCAGCACCGAGTGCCCAAACCGGAACGTGCATGCGCGCCGGAGCCCCGGAAACTCGAAGACCAGCTGGCCAGTGTGCATGGGCGCGCCGGCCACCTGGTGTTCTGGTTTCCGGCGCGCGCATGCACACCGGCCAGCTGGTCTTTGTGTGCGCCGGAGCCCCGGAAACCCGAAGATCAGCTGGTCTTCGGGTTTCCGGGGCTCCGGCACACACGAAGATCAGCTGGTGTGTAGGAAACCGGAAGAGCACCTGGCAATGGCGCGTGTGCCCACAGAGAGGGCTCTGCGTGCCACCTTTTGCACACGTGCCATAGGTTCGCCATCACAGCTATAGCTTCTTTTTAAATTTAATTTTATTTAAGTGTAGTAGTACCAACCAATATATCAATAGTACACCAAATGTAATAGATTGTATATAAACTAATTCTTTGCTTCAGGTAGGAAATTGTATTTTTTTCTTTAACTAAGTGGTGTTGGTGAGAGCAGCATGAAGTGCATCACATAATTTTAATAAAAGCAAAATTAGAAAGTTTGTTAAACTTTTGTGCAATTCCATGCATTAAGCCATATCTTTAATATTATCCAATCACAGCCTTCCACAGTCTCCCAAATATTCACCCAGGGAACAATTTCGGATTATTCAGAACTTCATTGGCATGGTACCCAATGGGCAACAGATAGTGGAAGAGGTGAGTGAAACCAATTGTATATTGTTCCTTTGGCTCAGTGATCTTCTTGTGCTTCATTGCCCCTTATTCTCATTGAGGCTAATTAATAACTCTAACAGAGTTACTTGTCTCAATCTGTGGCAGCATAAAGATCGGGCCGCTCTACAAATTGAGCAGAAGAACACAGAAGTTACACAGACAAATTCATGGTGCCTTCTTTAAATGAAGTATCATATAGTTTGTGTGTGTGTGAGAGAGAGAGATTACAATTCTCTGTGTTTGATTATATGAATTGTAGGAGATGACCAGACAGAGCCCGAGGAAGGGGTCAAATGTGTCATCAGTCATGAGTCCCTGCACGCCCACAAGAGATCTAAGTCCAGCCCATCTTGGATGCCTCCTTAATTCCCGCTCATTTCCCTTGACCATTAGTTGGTCGGATTCATGTAGAGAGCTTACGCTTGCAATAAATCTTTATACTCATTTGAACTGCCTGAATCTCCTAATTTCTCTAGTGCTTGATATTAATGTAGCCATTAATGATGAAAACAGCCTGATTGTACAAAAATATTGAGTTCTCTCCATTATGACTACAAAGACAATAAGTCAACCTACTTCAACTTGGATGCTCATCCAGAGGTTTTAGGACTGCAGTTCCCAGAATTCCCAGTATTTAGAGTTGAAAGAGGCCATGAGATTGGGGAAAGCTTTACAAAATAATGATACATTTTATTGAAGACGCTGTCTGAAGACATGGGAGTGGGTGGTTATTATATGTAAAAACTAAACTAGGATAGAGATCACATTTTGGGTGGAAGAGTTCTTTAGCATGTATAGCATAATAGTTAATTTGGCCCTGTAAGGGATTAAAATGCTAAAACTTCATTCCTTCTATTGATGGTTTTCCTCTACCCTTTTGTCTATTTTTCAGTAAGTTAAAGCTTTTTATGCTGAGGTTTTTTTTCAAACACACAGTTTTCATTTTAGTTGTGCCTTTATGTCAACATTTTGAGTAAAGGGAAAAAGGAAGGGTGCATTTTTGAGAGGGAGAAGAAATTGGCAGTTTTTCTTCTCCAAAACTATTTAATTTATTTGTATTTCATATTTCTTAACCACCTATCTCTCTCAGAAATGATTAGAAAGTGTCCTCCATTTCTTCAGGTTTTCCCATCCACTGGTACAAAATTCTGAAGATGTACAGAGATTGAAGGACCACATGGTGCCTGTGGTTGCCGGTGTCTCATTTCAGTTAAAAAAAAAAATTCCAGGTGATCATTAACAGAGGACACTGATAAAATAGAAATACAATTGAAGAGAATGAAATCCTCTCTCTCAATAGAGTTTGACGTTCTCTCTTTGGCCTTCAAAGGTGGATGCTGCCATTGCCTTGTGTTCAGAAATGCATGATGTGAAGGAAGCCATCTATGAATACAAGAGGAAATTGGAAGGGATTGGAGAAGATTATCAAAACCAGGTATTAGTAGTTCTTTTTAAATGGTGACAAGATCCATGGCACTAGTCCTCGACTTAGGACCGGTTGCTTAGCAACTGTTAAAAGTTACCCTGGACCTTGAAAAAGGGACTTCCACCCTGGTTTAAAGTTCTGATGTCTGTCGTCCCCCCCAGTCACATGACCATGATTTATGACATTTTTACCGGAAACTGGTATTTACTTCGGGCAAAAACTGCCCCATAGAGAACAATAGGTTCACTTAATGACCATGGTATTCACTTAACAAGCACTGTGTTGACTTAACCACCACCACAAAAAAAGTCCTAATGAGGTCTGGTCTCATGATATGACCAACACAATTATGACCATAATTGCAGGGCTCAAATTACAGTTGTAACCTGAGGACTCCCTGTAGTAGGTTCTCTCCACAGTGCTTTATGTATTTATACTTTGGATGACCGTTGTGATTGTGATTTGTCTTCTGCGGAAAATGGGGATATCTAACTACAAAGCAATTAGAATTCTTAGGTTTTATTGGAAAAGTGTCATGAATGGTAGATGGATACTTAAATTACAGATCTTGCAACAGGAGCCCTCCTTCATATATGTTGGGGCTGGCAATCTTTGATGTCTAGGGTTGGACTAAGCATTTGTGGATGCCCAAGGCAACAGTGCGATCATAATGCAGAATGGTGGGTCCAAGGTTTAAACAACTGTTTGAAGGTTTTAGAATTTTATCTCTGATTTATACATTATACTGAATTTGTTTTAGGATTTAATGCCTTTCTCTCTGAGTATACGCATGTGTGCACAAGAGCCGAGGTGGCGCAGTGGTTAGAGTGCAGTACTGCAGGCTACTTCAGCTGACTGCTAGCTGCAGTTCGGCGGTTCAAATCTCACTGGCTCAAGGTTGACTCAGCCTTCCATCCTTCCGAGGTGGGTAAAATGAGGACCCAGATTGTTGGGGGCAATATGCTGACTCTGTGAACTGCTTAGAGAGGGCTGTAAAGCACTGTAAAGCGGTATATAAATCTAAGTGCTATTGCTATTGCTTCCCACCTCAGAAGGGTAGGAACATATGACACCAGTTTCTAGCAGTTGTGGTTGTGGCAGGGGCCACTACAGGAAAAGGAATTGGTAGCCCATCTGGACTATATAGGCTTATTTTCTAGATCTCCAAAAAGCTACTATCATTTGGTTTCCTAATAATCAGATAAAAAAATAGATATAATTTTTGACCTTCATGCACATTTCAAGTTCATCTGTCTTGTAAGTAAAGTCAATAGGGCTACAATCATACAGGCAACGTGGAGGTTGAAGTTGAGAAATTATATCTTGTAATGAGTTCCTTACGGGTTTGAACCAGGTAAGTACATTCAGAAGGATCATAGCCGCAAATCTTCTGTTGATTTAATCTCCGGCATTTCCAATTAACAGTCTCATGTAATAGACGATGGGAAAAATCTGTTTCAGATTCTGGAGGACTGATGGCAATTTTACTAGATGATGTTGAGCAGTATTGTTTTAAGATTTAAGAAAAACCCCTGTCTTAACATCCAGATGCCTTGAAGTTCACTTCTTCTACTTCCCAGCCAATATAAATCAAACCTGGAATCAAGGGAATTAAAGGATAGATAGGTCAGGAAAGGTTGTTTTGTATGTTTAACAGTGCAGTTTTTTTTCAAGTATAAGTAGTCTTCGACTTACGAGTACAATTGAGCCCAAAATCTATTTTGCTGAGCGAGATATTTGTTAAGTCAATTTTGCCTCATTTTATGATCTTCCTTGCCACCGTTGTTAAGTGAGGGAATGGGGATTTTGCAGTATCCTTCCCCCAGGAGTGGGGAGGGAATGGAGATTTTGCAGTATCCTTCCCCTGGAGTGGGGTGGGAATGGAGATTTTGCAGTATCCTTCCCCTGCCATGCCCACCAAGCCACACCACACCCACCAAGCCACGCCCACAGAACCGGTAGGGAAAAATTTTGAATTTCACCCCTGCCCGGGACACTGCAGCTGTCACAAATATGAGTCAGTTGCCAAGCATCCAAATGTTGATCACCTGATCATGAGGATGCTGCAATGGTCGTAAGTGTGAAAAACAGTCATAGGTCACTTTTTTCAGTGCCGTTGTAACTTTGAACAGTCACTAAATGAACTGTTGTAAGTCAAGGCCTACCTGTATCTCAAACTGGAGACTTATAATTGTGTCACAGAGTATGTGTGTTGCTTGTTTAGTCTAACCCTCAAGTTCAGAGATTCTCTTAAGAAAAATGACAAATTTGCTAATTATTTCAACTTGCCATTTTATTTATTGGCATGCTATATTCTGTGAAGCTTTCATGCACTTTACTTTTCTTAGCCAACCTGTTGCTTTGTGATTTAGTGATTTGCATTTGATTACGCCAAATAAGTCGTTACTTTTACTGTATACTTTATCAGGAATATTTCAGTCTGCCAATTGGTTTGTTTTTTATTTTTGTTGGGAGTGAGAGAAGTGGCTTTCTGGTACAACGTGTAGCATCATCAAACGGTGACAAAAGACTTTGTAAAATTGAAAAAAGGAAGCTAAAAGAGAGACATGTGGCTTTAATTCTTCTTTTAAAAGCGCCTTCCTCCCACCATGCCTAAAGACATATAAACAGGATAGACTATAAAATTCTTGAGGTGTAAGAGATGACTATAAACAAAGAACTGTTTGTCCTGAAAGCCAGGAAAGTTTTCCACTGGATAAATGTTTATCCAGAATATCACAAAACTATTTTGAATTTCCAAGTGAACTCTTGAGAGTTGAAGATGCAAAATCCTTACTCTTAATTGTTTTATCACTGTTGTGATTTATTCTTCTTCCAAGGTATCATGCTTAAAATGGAATTGGGCCTCAGCCTCTGTGCACCACCTAGTTCTGGGCATGAGAAGGAAGTTGTAGAGTGACTCTTAAGCCCATCAGGAGAACTTTCTATATCAGATATCAGTTCCTCAAGGCTCCCAAGTTCCTGTGACATCCCCCCCCTCCCCATTTAATACTTAAAAATGGCTGAAATATCATGAGATTGCCAAGTTCTTCAAGACTTCGTTATTGCACAAGGTTATTTGGGGCGACATTCTTTTGAAGATTTCATCATTCTTTTAATAAGAAGTCTGATACCTCATAAGTGGGATCTCTAAATCTTGAAATAGTTTAAAAAATTATATTATTATAATGGATTAACAAAGCGTTGAAAGGATGACTAATGCCTTCAGTACAGGATATTTAGTGTTATGTTCCCAACTAACCCGTGTAGTAACTTCGATTGAGAGATGGAGGTATGCTATAGTCCAGTGATGGTGAACCTTTTTTGGTTCGCGTGCCAAAAGGGGAGCGCGGGGGGGTGTCACGCATGTGTGTGCCCACACCCATAATTCCATGCGCCCCCCCCACATGCGCGCGTGACCCCCCCCCGCTCCCGGCACGCAATGGAACGCCTGTTTTTCGCTCTCACCAGGCTTCAGAGCCTTTCTAGGAGCCTGGGGAGGACGAAAATGGCCCGTTTGCCAACTTCCGGTTGGACCGGAAGTCGCGTTTTTTTTGCTCTCCCCAGACTTCAGAGCCTTTCTAGGAGCCTGGGGAGGGTGAAAACGGCCTTCCCCACCCCACCGGAGGTTCTCCGGAGGCCGGAAACGTTCCGTTTGCTGACTTCCGGTTGGACCGGAAGTCCCGTTTTTTTGCTCTCCCCAGGCTTCAGAGCCTTTCTAGGAGCCTGGGGAGGGCGAAAACGGGCCTTCCCCACCCCCTCCGGAGGCTGGAAACATCCTGTTTCCCGACTCCCAGTGGGCCCAGAAGGCCCGAAAATCAGCTGACCGGCGCACGCCGGACCTGAGCTCGTGTGCCCACCGATATGGCTCCATGTGCCACAGGTTCGCCATTATGGCTATAGTCACTTGGCCGATCTTGCTAGGTGATAGGTGAGAGCTTTATTTTAATCGGCGAAGAGAGGGGTTTTTTTTTACATTCTTAGCTTTAAGGTAAACAGAGGAGGCTCAAAACTTTTCGTCTTTTGCCAGCAGTTTGATAAAGTGGTTGTCAGGGTTGACTCAGGGCCTACTATCTTGCACAAGAAAGATCAAACAGCACCACCCCATTCAGTGGTAGAATTCAACCGGTGTAACAACCGGTTCGCTGAGCGCGCGCAGTCCATTTGAAAACAGCATTAAAAGTTACCTTCTACTAGCCCCGGTGAGTGAAACAGCTGATGTGCAGCAATCTGCTCTGCCGCACCCATCAGCTGGGCTTCAAACGAACGAAATATAGGTAGGTATAGCGCAGGGGTGGGCGGGCGGGCCCAGCTGACGGTCGGAGCGAACCGGTTCGCTCTCAGCTGAATGGTTCGCTTTCAGCTGAACGTCAGAGCAACCGAACCGGACCGAATAGGCTGAATCCCACCCCTGATTTCACATACAGAAGCTTGACCAGTAGCCATTTATACCTATGATCAGATGGCATTCTTCATAGTGCTTAAGAATGAGCTCATGAATCAAAGGTTCAGCTGCACCGCGTACCCTATTCTTGCCACTAGCAGAAGGAAACGAGGTCAGCAGAAAAAAATGGTCAGCAAGAGAATGGCCAGACTCATGGGCCAGTAGTTGCTGCTTTATTTTGCTTAGTGATAGAGCCAGCCCAGGGGAGGCTAAAATTCTAATTTTTATTTAACCATAGATGGAGTTTAGGGCAGTAACCCATTTTTTGAATAAACTCCTTTACAAACTCACCTGGTTTCAATGAGGAAAAAAAATAGTACCTACAGGTAGGCCTCAGCTTACAACTATTCGCTTAGTGACAGTTCGAAGTTAGGAGCCACGGTGGCGCAGTGGTTAGAGTGCAGTACTGCAGGTTACTTCTGCTGACTGCCAGCTGCCTGCAATTTGGCAGTTCAAATCTCACCAGGCTTAAGGTTGACTCAGCCTTCCATCCTTCCGAGGTCGGTAAAATGAGGACCCAAATTGTTGGGGGCAATAGGCTGACTCTGTAAACCATTTAGAGAGGGCTGTAAAGCACTGTAAAGCGGAATGTAAGTCTTATTGCTATTGCTACAATGACACTGAAAAAAGTGACATCACCCTTTTTTCACAAATACAACTGTTGCAGCATATCCACGATCACATGATCAAAATCCAGACACTTGGCAACTGATTCATATTTATGAGGGTTGCGGTGACCTTCTGACAAGCAATGTTGAAGGGGAAGCCAGACTCACTTAACAACCGCATTACTAACTTAACAACTGCAGTGATTCACAACAACTGTGGCAAGAAAGGTTGTAAAATGGGGGGGGGGAACTCACCTAAAAACTGTCTTGCTTAGCAACAGAAATGTTGGACTGAATTGTCGTTGTAAGTTGGGTACTACCTGTACTGCATATTACACCTCCATCCAAACTCCTGATAGAAAGTAGTATAGAAATGTGCTAAATAATATTTTCCCCAGATCTGTGAATTATTCTGGACTTAGACATCTCTTTGGAGAATAGGTCTAAAGTTATTATCTCTACTGTGATGTGAGATTCTTTCTTCAGGTTGAAATTCACCTGCTGGGATCCTCTTCTCGTTTTGTTGTTCTGAGCAGCGGTTTTGTGAGAATAATTTAGCTTTTCTTTTGAAGTGACTTTCAGGTTGCTTTCACAGCATGTAGTGTATGTCTTCACCGGCTCTAAAAGATCAGCTTTTGGAAGTCACTTTACTTATAAACACAGTTAATGTTTATATGAAACTCAAGCAGAGCAACAGCTCTTCTTAAACAATGGAAATTTTTTTCTTGAAAAATATCCTTTTGTCATCCTTCTGAAAAGTATCAGAACATATATATCTGTGACACATGGCAGGTCTCTAAGCCAAATGAGGGCTGACAGAATTCTTGTTGTTCTTCTTGTTACTTTCTGGGGCTGCAAAAATTGGAGCAAAATATCCAATGCCTGGCACATCCCCACAATTTATTGTTATGTTATCTTTATGTGGTAGGTTGTACACAGGGTATGGAGATTTGATGTATACCTAATGCAGTCTTTCTTTAATAAATAAAAGCAGGCTTTATACAATACATAATTTATGCATATCTAAATGTACGATAAGATCTCAGTAAATATCCTTTCAAGGGAAACCATAAAGCATGTTATAAATACTATTTTTAAAACTCTGTTGCAGATCTCTGCATTTGAGAGCAATGAGATTTGAATAGTTGGATTTGTGCCATCACTATCATTTATTTTAACATGTGGATGGAAATAGCCTGTGCAGGAAAATATTTCTAAGTGCATTTCTTAAATCTTTTTGATAAATGACTTCAGGGCAGATTTTTCTTGGAAGATAACAAGTAAATATTAATTAAAGGCAATTATATAACCTAAGATTCCAATGGATCCTTGCCAAATTCTCTCTCTTTCAAAACCAAATGAAGCCTTTCTGAGTTTGTTCAAGGTCTGTTTTGTCCATACAGAGCCATACAGAGCCAATGTAATTAAAAAAACCCAGAGGTAGATCAGGATTATTTTATCTAAATTGCCACACAGTTTTGAAATTCATGGTATGGTATTAATAGAACATTAGCGCTGAGCTTAGCTTATGTCACGGAAATTGACAGGAGGATACAGTTTGTAGTAGATAATGGAGACCATAATTGTGCTCTTATGTTTCTTGAAGGGACAATGATGCTTTCCAAAGTTGAGTTACCCAAAGAATAGAGGTCTTTGGCAGATGTCTGTGTTAGAAAATCATGGTCTTAAACCTGAATCCCCAATCTTGATTGTAATCTTCAAAAAATGGCCACTGAGAGATTCAATTATTCACAAAATACCTGTTGCAGTGACATAACCATATACCGATTTGATGGCAACTCCTTTGGTCTTTTTTATTTTCTAAGATTTTTGAGGCTCAGTTAGATTTCTAGAAATAAAACGTAAGCTGTTTTTTGCTTGCTTATCATTTTTAAAAATTAATTTAATTTTTTTTATCATAGATATATATGTAATGTCATCATGACTTGAGAAGCATTGATACTGCTAAATTATTTTCTTCAAAGATATTTAGGGTGTCTTAGTTGTAGCATAGTGTTAAGTAATAATTTTCATTGAGAGGCAAATTTACAAATTTGTTTGCATCTCTCTCTCTCAATATACGCATAAATATAGTTGGTTCATTGGAATAAGATACTGTAGATACTGAAAAGTGTATATTTTCAGTTTAGCATTCCATAAGTCATATGCAATTACCTGGATTGTTATATCTGTTTGTGTTGTAGAAGAACAGCACCAAAGAGTGTTTCCTTCAGAAGACATTACAGAGACTTGAACGCTATTTCTTCTTGATCGCTTTCAATTATTACCTTCATGAACAGGTGAGCGGACTTCTATGAATCATCATCCTGCAGTGTGTACTTTCCAATCCCTGCTACGGACAAGTGACTCATAACAATCATGTTTGGCCACGTATTGTCTCAAAGGTCCATCTGTTCCTTCATGGTTTATCAGGGTATAGTTCATATGTTCAGATATAACTACCGTGTTTTCCCGAAAATAAGACCGGGTCTTATATTAATTTTGGCTCCAAAAAAACACATTAGGGCTTATTTTCCAGTTAGGTCTTATTTTTGGGGAAATACAGTACTAAATGCGTCAGTCTGGCTGACGATCTTAACTGGGGCTTATTTTGGGGGTAGGGCTTATATTACGAGCATCCTGAAAAATCATGCTAGGGCTTATTTTCCAGCTGGGTCTTATTTTTGGGAGAACAGGGTAAATTCCATCTCCCATTAACTCAATACCCAGTAAGGCTAATAGTGAGGGAAATGGCACTTTGTTCTGACAACAGTAGAGAATCACATCATGCCTACCCATGTTACAGTTCGTTATTCCATAGACTAGGCAGTACAACTAAAAAATCCATGTATCTCACTCATCAAGCTTCAGGTCCATCAACCAGTTACTGTAAGTATGTGAGGCGAACCTTTAGAAGTTTGATATCAGATATCTGTCCTAAAGTATTTTGCACAAATATTGTGATAAAAGCTGCAGGCTCTACCAGTGAATTGATGTGAACATGGAACTCCTTGTCTTCTTTGATAGAGTGATGGCAAGACATTTTCCATAATTGCTTTTTGATGGCAATCTCTTGGATCTTGATCTGTCAACTCAAATTATTGACAAAAGGTTGCCTTTTGTTGCCAGCATCATCACTTGAACAATATTCAATTATACTAAATTAAAATATACGTAATGTTAAATATTTGGAGGCCTAATAAAAGAAAACCTGAGAACAAGGGACATGTCTGCACATAAGTGGCTGTGTTGCCTCTGAAGTCATACAAAGAATTTGGGTACCAACAATAAGTGGATAATAATACCCATCATTTGTTCCCTTGGACATTAAAATCAGATGAGACAATGAAGCTGGTGGACTCATGTCTGGATTCTTCAATGGACTGGATAAAGAAAAATAAGCTTTGATTGAATCTTGATAAGATAGAGGTACTATGGATTGATTTCTGACAGCTCCAAGAATTTGGTAAAAATCTCCAATTCTAGATAGGATTGCACTCCACCAAGAGTAGACATGCAAGGTTAGCATTCTTCTGGATCACCTAACGCTTGAGGTCCAAATGTTTTCATAACCATATGTGTGTTTGACCAGCTGTGAATGACTGATTGTTTTGGATAGGAATAGTCTCGCCATAGTAGGACATGTTCTTATACTCACATGATTAAACTATTGCAAAGCATTTTACATGATCTACTCATCTAAAGGTGACCCAGAAACTGGAGGTGATGGTAGTTTTTTTAGAGACAGTGTGTGTGTGTCACACCAGGCTTAAAAGAACTGCAATGGCTACCTATACATTGCCTGTCAGACTTCAAGTTTTTAATAATGACATTTAAGATCCTAAATCAGGGGTCTCCAACCTTGGCCACTTTACGACTTGTGGACTTCAATTCCCAGAATTCCTCAGCCAGCCATGCTAGCTGAGGAATTCTGGGAATTGAAGTCCACAAGTCGTAAAGTGGCCAAGGTTGGAGACCCCTGTCCTAAATGATTATGTATATACGTGAACGTTAAGGTCAGCATGGCTTCTTGATGGAAGTATCTCAAAGTGCCTTTTCTGCTATGGTGGTCAGCCAGACTGATGTCAACATTTTTTTCTTTCTGGAGCCAGTTGAAGATCTGGCTTTTTATTGTACTGTTGGAACTTAATAGCTACTGCCTGTCTATGATTAATTATTGTTCCTGAAAATCTGTGCCTCTCCACTATTAATTTGAGGTCACTACAATTTTATTCTTTTAATATCTTTCATTTTATTTTATTTTTAACATCTATTTAATGATTGTAAACACCCTGAGTTTTTTGAGTTATGTGGGTTCTAAATAACATCTTAGCTATCATCTCTAAGACCTGAATCAACTTCTGAATAGGCTACCTGATGAAAATTTGCTTGGCTAAATCTAGTTGAGTGCTTCCCTGCTGGGTGTGTTGAAAACTTCAGAGTGCCATCTTGTGGCCTCTAACATGTTGCCTTTTTTTGTTGTTGTTTTTTGTTTTGTTTTTTTGCACTGGTGCTTTTGTACCATGGAATAGCCCCTCTCCTGAAATTTGTCAGGCAGCTTCTGTCACATCTTCTAGATGCCCGTTAAATATTTGTCTTCAGCCAGGCTTTCCTGATATAGAAGTTAGATGAATGGACATGGAAGGTAATATGCTACCGGTATGTTTCCAGGTGCAATTAAATATGCCGGTTTTCACCTTTAAAGCCCTACATGGCTTGGGATTGGATTACCTGAGAGATCACCTTTTTCTAAGAGTCTCTACCCATCCAATTAGATCTAGCAGAATGGACTGCTACAGATTTGTCAACCATAGAGTATCAGGGTGGCAGGGATAGAAGATGGGCTTTTTCCTCAGTGACCCCTGCTCTATGGAACATCCTTCCTTTGGAGATCAGAATGGTCCCAACCCTGTTAGCCTTTTATAAGGCCCTAAATAACTGGCTATGTTCACAGCCTGAGGTGCTGAATGCGTCAAGGGTCTTGTTTCCTGGCTGTACTGCTAACTGGCCAAGTATCTCAGTTGCTTTGTAGATTTGTTTTGGCTGTCTTTATTGTTTTCTGTTGTTTTAACTATAGCATATTATTTGAATTGCAATCAGAGTCAGTGACTGAAATGGGCAGTTATAGAAACCAAATGGATGGATGGATGGATGGATGGATGGATGGATGGATGGATGGATGGATGGATAGATAGATAGATAGATAGATAGATAGATAGATAGATAGATAGATAGATAGATAGATGCACCTCAGTGGCCTGAAAACCAGATCTTTTGATGAGTTGAAGTGATGACGAGTACAATTCTTGGGATCACCCCCTGTTCCTGAAATTGTCCTTTTCTTCTTTCTTCTGGGCTGGCAGTATCCCTTGGCTTTTGCTCTCAATTTCAGTAGATGGATCTGCAGGCATCCTGAGCTGTATAGACTTCAAGCCAACATGAATCTGTCAGAACTTACAATCACAGCGGAACACATAACTAAGGGAGTACGGGTCCTGGTGAGTGCCCTGTGTTGTATCTTCTTAATCTTTGGATTTCTTTCTTAGTGTTCCTTTCACAGTGTGAGAGTCATTGTGCTAAATAGTTCAGTTAATAGGCTATTATAGCAATATTCTTGTTGCTGAGGCTGAGCTTAGTTCAGAGCTAGGACTGTTTGTTCCTCTCAGTTGCCTTGAAATTAATTTGTAATCTTCTCTAAAGTCAAGTTCTTAAGATTCTCCCCTGCATTTATAAGGAAAGCAGTTTTTAAAAAAAATAAAATAGTCAGGGTTCAGCAAACTTTGCATATGTAGCTTACCTCTTCCATGATTGTTTGCGGAGAACACAATAAGCTTGTGTATCTCAAAACAACAGGTTTTTTTTCTTTTCTTTCATGTAACCATAGCTATTACTATCCTTCCTTTGGAATTTGCATTGGATGAAAGAAAACTTTTTCATGATGGAAATAATAAATATTTAGTTTATATGTAAAATGAACAAAGGCTTCATATGTTTATCACTGCTGTAGGTTGTGGATGAACGGTTTTCTCCAGATGTTCTTAGTACCGTCAAAGACATGAACGTGGCCAACTTCCGGAGGGTTCCTAAAATGCCTGTATATGGAATGGCTCAGCCCAACTCCAAGGTAAGTGTGGTTTCCATAAAGAGATTTTGTTGGGACCAGGTCAATCCAAATCTGATTCCCAAACTGGAATTTAAACAGAAGCTATACTAATGTTTCTAGATTGTCCAATTCGGTACTTAATTGCAACCAGCCTACCTTCCACTTAGGACCCGTATACTGCACGAGCCGGAAAGAGGGCTGAGAAAATATCTACAGACCCCTCATATCCTGGACATAAATTGTTTCAACTCCTTCCCTCAGGACATTGCTATGGGACATTGCATGCCAAAACAACCAGACACAAAGAGACACACAGTCCCCCCCCCTGCCAACATTCTGCTAAACACCTAATTCCCACTGCACTGTCTTATGTCTAACGATATCTAACCATGTAGTAGGGCTGTATTGCTATTATCCTTCTCATCTTTCTCTTCTACTCATCTTTCCTACTTACCTTCTCCTATTGGTATCTTATCATTTATCACTTCCTGTTTGTATCTTATGATTTATTATTGTGTCTTATGATTTATGATCTATGACATACCACTTTGTTTTTTGTATGTACACTGAGAGCTTATGTTTGTATGTACACTGGGAGCTTATGCACCAGAGACAAATTCCTTGTGTGTCCAATCACACTTGGCTAATAAAGAATTCTATTCTGTTCCATTCCACTCCACTCTTAATGGAAACTAGCAGAATCAGTAATATATCGTAAAATAGAAGTTTTTTTCGTTGAAATACTTTTCTCTGATACTCCTTGAAAACAGTTGTGGAATTTTTTGAAAGTCATGTTTTTCCCCCCACTGACTTGGCCATTATCAGAATTCTCAATCCCATTGCCTGACTCCACTTTGCCTCATATGCTCAAGGCCAAAGACAGTTTTCAACGCCTGCCTGCTCATTTGTCTGCTCAGAGATTCCTGTTCCACGAAATTCACTTCAGAAGGCCTCTTATCAAAGCTGATCTGAAAGAAACAACCGCAGCTGAAGGGGTCTCTATAGTTCTTTGATTTATTCATTTGATGTATTTGTAATAGCCTGAGGGATAGGAAGACAAGACTTATCATCTGTAGATCTTCGTAGATAATTTCTCTGGTTTTCCTTTTTAAGACATTGTGACTGTTCTTCTGTTTAGGCAATTGGGAATGTCTTGAACTACCTGACAGATGCAAAGAGGAAGCATTCTCACATCTTATGGATTAATCTCCGTGAAGATATAGTTCTGGAAGAGAATGAACAAACTTATACCTTACGGGAAATTGGCAATCTGGAACAGCAGATAACGGTACCCGTAGCATCATCAGAACAACTAGAGGTGAGACCTTGGATCAGTGATGGCAAACCTTTTTTGGCTCGGGTGCCAAAAGGGTTTGTGCGCATGCGCTAGCGCGCACATGAGTGCCCACACCCATAATGCAATCCCCTCCCCCCACCCATGCACACACACCCCCTGCGCTGCCCCCACCCCCGGTGCATGCGCACAGGCCTCACTGAAGCCTCCGGACTTCCAGTAGGCCCATTGGGCTGTTTTTCGCTGTCCCCAGGGTTCAGGAAAGCCACCTGAAGCCTGGGGATGGTGAAAAATGGCCAAACGGGCCAACCGAAAGTTAGGAAACGAACTTCTGGTTGGCCCATTGGGCCGTTTTTCACCGTCCCCAGGCTTCAGGAGGCTTTCCTGAAGCCTGGGGAGAGCGAAAACAGCTGAAAAGGCGGCCGAAAATCAGCTGGCCAGCGCACGCTTGCGTGCTGGAGCTGACATAGGGCAACGCCTCACATGGCCTCAGATATGGCTCTGTGTGCCACCTGTGGCATGCGTGCCATAGGTTCACCATCACTGCCTTGGATACTTGAACTTTCTGTTGATTCCTCTGCTACTAGCAAATTTCTTACTATCCACAGAGGTCTTGATAGCATATCCAGTGAGAATGAATTCAGTGGTGTGCTGTGGAGATGGTGCAGTGATGGAGAATAAGCTTTTGTAGGTAGGAATGAGTCATGCTTTGTGTTATCCTCCTGAGTAATTTCCCATTTCCTTGCACTTACTCTCCTGCAAGTAAAAGACGGAAGAGAAAAATCCAAAATTACTGATTTTTCCTCTTCCACATTTTATAGTCTTAACACATCAATTGGATGAGTTCCATATTTAAAGCAGATAAATGCGCTTGTGATATTTATTTCTTGACATAACCGTTTTTCTCATGTCCACATGAGTGTATCTGTCGTCATCAACAATGTTTTAAACCTAAAATGAACTGGAAAATATTTTTCTATTTTTAGAATGGTTACAGAATATATTCTTCCTGTAGAATTTACTTATTTATGGCTAGTCCTCAACTTACAACCACAATGGGGACCAGAATTTCCATTGCTGAGCAAGGTAGCTGTTACGTGAGTTGTGCCTGATTTAATGACCTTTTTGCCATGGTTGTTAAGTGAATCATTGTAATTGTTAAGCGAATCAGGTCTTTGTTAAGCAAGTCTGGCTTTCCCCATTGACTTTGTTTGTCAGAACAGCTGGGAAAGTGACGTACGGTGATCGCATGACCCAGGGATGCTGATATCAGTACATGCCAGTTGCCAAGTGCACAAATTTTGATCCCATGCCTGATGGATGCTGCAATGGCCGTAAGTGCAAGGACCAGTAGTAAGTTACTTTTGTGGTCCATTCTAATGTCAGATGGTTGTTGAATGAATGGTTGTAAGTTGAGGATTACCTGTATTCAGTTTGCACCTGCTGCAGCCCATTAGACCCTTGTTGATTCACAACATAAAGTAATAATAAAACATTCATGGTAAAAGAAATGAAATACAGGACTCAGTAAAATCTCTGTAGAGATTCTCAGTCATCCAGGTCATGGTTGTCCCAAAGGTGCTTTTTCAGGAGGCAACTGGACTTCCTTGGTTTTTCTTTTGAAGACATTTCGCTTCTCATCCAAGAAGCTTCTTCAGCTCTGACAGGATAGGGGGAATGGAAGGATTTATATTCCTTGCAGACAGCTGGCCATTTGCATCCTTTTAGAGGGTCGTGGAAGCACTTGGAGGTTTATCTGTGACCTCAGGGTCACCTGAGTAGTGCTCCTGGTTCCTGTACTCTGCACGTTTTCCTCTGGAAATCCATTCCTACTCCCACACCATTCAGAGGGTGACCTCTGAATGCAAATGACCAGCTGTCTGCAAGGAATATAAATCCTTCCATTCCCCACTATTCTGTCAGAGCTGAAGAAGCTTCTTGGGTGAGAAGCGAAATGTCTTCAAAAGAAAAAAACAAGAAAGTCCAGTTGCCTCCTGAAAAAGCACCTTTGGGACATCACTCAGTAGGCGATTGGTATAATTTCGATCACAGCGTGGCCTCTGAAGCAATCTGATCTTTGACAATCTGATCATGAATTGTGAGTCTGTTCCATAGCATAGATGAAGCCCCTTTCATATCATGAAAGATTCCTAACAGAATCATCTGGGATTTGATATTCAAGAGTAATTCACTGCTGACATTTTGTCTACATTATTTGTAAGATGCTAAAGTGTTAAGCCAGGATTTTGTAACCCCGAATTGTTGAATAAACTTTAGTGGCCCAGTTGGCACATAACATTAAGTTCTAAAAAATGAGTCCATACATCATGCTAATCAGGGGTGGGTTCTGGATCCTTTTGCTGCTGGTTTGCTCAGGGTTGCTTCGCATGCACGCCCGCTTCGCGCGTGCGCGCACACACACACAGCAATCAAAAAATTAGCTTCTGCGCATGTGCAGAAGCAAAATCCAAGATGGCGGCGCCCACGGAGACACTGACAGAACCGGCTCCATGACGTCATCGCGGAGTTACTAACGGTTCTAAAGAACCGGTTAGAACCGGTAGGAACCCACCTCTGATGCTAATCCAAAAGTGGGGAACTGTGATCCATTTATGACTTGTGGACTTCAACTCCCAGAATTCCTGAGCCAGCATGGAAGTCCACAAATCATAAAAGGGCCTTAGTTCCCCACCCCTGTGCTAATCAATACCAAAGCCACATTCTGACTTTGTGTATGGACAGTTCTGGAAAAGAGAAACAATCTTTTCACTAACCAGACATAATCATATGGGATTGATGTTTAAAGGCAGAGTGCTCTTTTATATAATGCAAGAAAATCAGGGTTAATCATACATTTCTTGGCATGGGAGCCAAAGAAGATAATTTTCTATTCTCCAACGTATACTCTGGGAGGGGGGAAGTTTTGTGAAATACAATGTTTTTGGCAATAAGTGATTAAAGACAGGCATTGATTACTGTAGAAATAATAGGCAAAATAATTTTCCAAATTCTGTAAACCCTGGTAAAGGTGCGCAAGGTGTGTATCATCACACGTTCAGAGAAAAGAAAAGACAAAAATAGGTATTGTTAATACTTTTCTTCTTTCTACTAAAGAAACTTCAGGATGCTACATAACAGACGTTGTTCGTAGTCTTTGTCCTGCTTAGTTGCAAGGCCTGGTTGTTTTGTACTCATTGCTCATTGCAGTTTGGATGCTGAAGTGATCAATGCATTGTGAGATGAGGGCTTTTATTTCTCAGATATTTTTCTGTAGAATCTGATGCTGATTTGAGGCTTAGAAGAAGTGACTAAACCAGTGGTTCTGAATCTTTGCCTTAACCCTGACCCCCTTTAAATACGTACTTTTTGTGGCCACGGATCATGGCCACGAACCCCCAAGAATTAATTCAAGATTTAAATCATAACATTTCTTCAAGCCTTCATGGAGCCCCTGTGACGACATTACAGCCCTCCAAGTTGAGAACCACTGGGCTAAAACACTCACTTAGCTGGCTTGTAAACCTTTGGCAGGACTTAGTCCAGCACTTTAACCATTGCATCACACTAGCATAGCAGAGACTGATAATAATAATTAAAAAAAAAAGATTTTGATTTATGTACATTTGATGTACTGTATTTATGAGCTTTTGTTAGAAATATTAACTTTGTATATTTACAGACATTCTATATTAGCAATAGCAATAGCACTTAGACTTATATACCGCTTTACAGTGCTTTACAGCACTCTCTAAGCGGTTCACAGAGTCAGCATATTGCCCCCAACAATCTGGGTCCTCATTTTACCCACCTCGGAAGGATGGAAGGCTGAGTCAACCTTGAGCCGGTGAGATTTGAACCGCTGAACTGCTGAACAGTCAGCTGAAGTAGCCTGCAGTACTGCACTCTAACCACTGCGCCACCTCGGCTCTTGGACAGGAATGGGGCTTTTTGCCTTGTGAAATTATGCAGCATTTTTTTCCCCTCAATTGAATTTTTCCCCATTAATTTATGCATTGTAAGCATAAATTGCATTCCATAAAATACCCAATCTGCCAGTTTCTCGTGTGAATAGTTGGTTTTATGTTTCTGTGTATCAGTATACTCTCCGACCTGGTTACCTCCAGATGTGTTTCTATAATTCCTTTCATGCTGGAAAGATGGGCATTGTATTCCAACCTACCTGGGGGGCAGGGGTGAAATCTACTTACCTTCCCTACCTGTTCGGAAACGTGCGCTTTGCGTGCGCTTTTTCGCCCTCTGCGCATGCGCAGAACACTTTGCGCATGTGCAGAGGGTTAAAAAAAAGAAAATTGTGACGTCCGGGCGGGTGGGCGGAGCCTTGTGCTGCCGCCGCTACCGGTTCTCCGAACCACCAGTGGCCACCGCTACCGGTACGCCCGGACCGGGTCGAACCGGTAGCATTTCACCCCTGCTGGGGGGCATCGGGTGAGAGAAGATTAAACTTCTTGAAGATAGAACTGAAAGAGATGACTGACTCCCTTGTTTCTTTGACACTACTTCAGAAACTCGAATCCGTCTTGAAGAATGATCTGTCGAAATCCCCGAAACGGATTGAGGTTTATTTGGAACAGGAGAAGCAGATGAAAACATTGAAATCTTGCTTAACCATGCAGGAGATATTTAACCAGCACAAAAGCAATTGCCAAGGGCTGGCCTACAAACGGATCCCAGTTCTAGATTTCTGTGGTCTGAGGGAGAAGGTAAGCGAGCACCTCAGAAGTGTCACTTCTGCTCAGTGGTGGGATTCAAATAATTTAACAGCCGGTTCGCCCAGGGTCAGGTTGGCTGTCGTGGGAGGCGTGGCCCGTCCCCATCCTCCAGCTCCACTGCACATACAGGACGAGCCTCCCGCGACGACCAACCTGCCCTGGGGCAAACCAGTTGTTAAATTACACCCCCTTGCTATCAAAGTGGATCCTGGGCGCTGCGCTGCATTGCAATGGAGAAACGGAAAATGGAGTGGCCGGCGTGAGGGAAGGAAGTGCAGAGAGAAGAAAGAGGGAAAACCGTCTGTCCTTCCCTTGTTCCAGCCGCTCCGTTGTCCGTTTCTCCATTGCAGCGCAGCGCCCAGGATCCACTTTGATAGCGGGGTGGGGGGGAGGTAATTTAACAACCGGTTCACTCAAACTGGTGTGAACCAGCTGAATTCCCCCACTGCTGCTTCTGCTGGGGGTAGGTGAAAAGCTGCACTTGGCAAGTTTCCCATTCTATATTTTAGTTTTTCTTGATGTTGTTTGGGTGTATCTGTGTGTATGAGAAAAAGGAGAGACAAGGTTAGGCATAAATACTATATAAATAGAATCAATTATGACTACTGCTGCTAGCAGTATAAGCACATTCCAGTCTTCTGTTGTTACTCTATGCCCAAGAGGGTTAAGGCAGTGCTGGAAAATAATGGTGGCCACACAAAATATTGACACGTTAGGCCCGATTTGGACATTATCACTTAGGGGTGTACTCACTTTTGTTGCCAGCAGTTTAGACATTAATGGCTGTGTGTTGCATTATTTTGAGGGGGCAGCACATTTACACAGTTATACAAGCTGTATACTCACTACTTGACATTGTAGCCAAGTGTCATTTCTTCAGTGTTGTCACATGAAAAGATAAATATTTACAAAATGTGAGGGGGTGTACTCACTTCTGTGACATACTGTATATATGAAATATTATTCTGAAATATTTCAGAATAGAAACAGACCCAAGAAGAAGGACAGATTATTATATTTCTTTATAACTGAGAGCTATGCACATCATTTATACCTTAGGTCGAGTTTTAAAGAACATGTACAATCAATAAATAATTACAGGTAGTCCTCAATTTATCACCATTACTGAGACCAGAAATATGGTGACAAGTCATTATAGCCACAAGTCAAGCATCCATATGACCAGAAGTAATTTTCTAATTTTATTCGCCACTGTCATTAAGTGAATGGGCGTTTTTTGTAGGGAAACTGGCACAAAAAACAGCAAACTCTTCTCAACTTTTGGAGGATCCATGTAAGTGGTTTGGAAGTTAAAATTTGTTATTTTGCCATCTGGAGAAAAAAAAAAGTAATTTTCTCATGACATCTTTGGTTTGTGTCCCTAGGACTTTGATCAGATGCTGGAAGCCATGAAGGGCGCGCTGGCTGAAGACTCCCACACAGCCTTTGTGTTCAACTGTCACAGTGGCAGAGGAAGAACTACAACAGCCATGGTTATTGCTGTCCTCATCCTTTGGCATTTCAATGTATGTGCTCCTTTGGAGAGGCATGGGCTGAACAGTCTAGAGCAGGGGTGTCAAACTCGATTTCATTGAGGGCCGCGTCAGGGTTGTGTTTGACCTCAGGAGACCTGGTGGGCATGGCCAGGTTGGGCGTAGCCAGCTCAATGTCACTCGTATTGGGGGCGCGGGGCCCTCCCGAGTTCTGTTTTCACTGGCAGAGGCACCGTGGGCTGGTCCTTCTCTGTTTCCAGGGTGGCCCCGCGGGCCGGATCTAAGCACCCTGCGGGCCACATCTGACCCGCAGGCCTTGAATTTGACACCCCTGGTCTAGAGTTATGTAGAAAGTGGGGACCTCGTATCTTGAATGAAATCCTACTGCAAAGGGTATCGGATCCCACGTTATTTCAAAGCTGGGTCACGGGTTTTAATCTTTCACACTACTTTGGGAGCTGCATATCTGGAAGATAAATAAAATGTAAAGTATGACATTAATTTGTCCAGATGTTGGCAGTCTTTGTGATCCCCCTCTGAGGAGCTATGTAGCAAGAGCTTCCTAATCTTTCCAAATTCATATTTGTCTCTTCGTCATCCATTTAAAAAAGCTTGTCATGTTTGCAACACAAGACAATTCTCTAAAAGAGACCTTATCTTATATTCTGATTATATTGCTCCATGTTGAAATATGATGGCTTCTTTTTCAGGTTGAAATTTATTTTTAAAACAGGAGAATTATTTTTTTAAAAAACAATGTGGATATGCATGCTCATGTTTAATTGTTGTTTTGGACCATGATTTTAATATAAATATTCCAAGCTGGGCTAAATCAAGGCAGGATTGTCCAGACGTTTTCCAGGAAATTGAGCTCTGTGAAAAAGTCCAGGGTGATCTTCAGTGAGAAATGAAAGAATAACAGAGATCCATAGAAAACAGCTCACTTAGCTCTGGCCAGAAGGCAGCTTGAGCTGTTTTTTTCAGAATGAATGCTTGCTTATTGTAGGATAAAAGTATTTTGTCTATTATCATGTCAATTCTATCCTTAAAAATGTCAGAGCCAGGCCGAAGGCATATTAAGGCATAGCTAGGTGGAAGAGTTGTAATTTGGTCAACCTTGTCTTGTTGCTTCATCCTAACTCAGCAAATTGTGGCTAATTTGTTAACAGTCTGGCAGTAAGCCAATTTCAATCCCTAGGTTATAAGCCTGATTTATTTGGAAGTTGGGCAGCATATTGAATTGCACATAATCAGAAAAATAGTGGCTATATCTCTATACCGAATTATTCCCATTCTTTCTGCCATTTACAAACTAAAACATCACCAGTCCTTCGGTGCACCATAACAGTACTCTTTTCAGCCATGCCATTATTCTAAAAGTTGTTATTGTCATCATCATATCCTAATGACAGGTGTCCTGAATGACAATGACCTTAATGCACCAAGGCCATTATGATCAGGTTGGTGCAAGGAAAGAATTTGGACCCGTCCTGGAACTAGGCCAAAGAAAAAGGGGAGAAGAAAGGATACCTGTAATTACAGCTTGAAGGGGCATATTCTTCTCATGTTAGACTCAAACCTTCCTAGAAACTTTGCCGTGTGCACTTAAGGAAAAAAAAATCCAGAATCCTGTGTAGAGCTGTGGGGTTCCTTGGTGGAGAGGGAGATGTAAAATGCTGCTTTTTTTGTGTATGTCTGTGTTTGGTTCTTGAGTCAGTCTTGACTCCTGATGAATCTCTAGACATGTCCCCGTAGTTTTCTTGTAAATCTTTTTGGAAGTGGTTTGCCATTGCCTGTTTCCTAGGACAGAGAGAAAATGACTGGCCCAAGTTCACCCAACTGGCTCTGTGCCTAGATCTTAGGATCTTCTGGTCTCTGCTTCAGTGCCTTAACCAATACACCGGACAGGATTTCTGTAAAATGGTTTGCCAGTGATCAAAAGCTTTTTGAAAGCTGAAAGATTGTAGTGGTTTACAAAAGAACACATTTCTTACAAATCAACACAGAGAGAAAAGAAGTACCCGAAATTGCTGGTAATCCTGTTTTTAGTGTATTTCTTAAATTGTATATGCCAGGGGTGTCAAACTGGATTTCTTCGAGGGCCGGATCAGCACTGTAGTTCTCTTCTGCGGGCCGGGAGGGGGGGGGAGACAGGATGGATGCCTCCTGCAGCATCCTGCCGGCCAAAACGGGGTGCGGGGGGGGGCTACATGCAGGCCTCCCCGCACCCTATTTTTGGCCTGAACAGCCTCCTGCAGCACTCTGCCAGCCAAAATGGGGCACCGGGGGGCCGTGCGCAACCCCCCGTGCCCTGTTTTGGCCGGCACAGTGCTGCAGGAGGCCATCCAGGCTGAAAACGGGGCATGGGGGGGCCTCACGTGCCCCCCCCGTGCCCCATTTCGGTTGCCAGAGCACCACAGGCCGGTCCTTTGCTATTTCCAGGCTGGCCCCACGGGCCAGATTTAAGCACCCCTTGGGCCGGATCCGGCCCACAGGCTTCGAGTTTGACACCCCTAGTATATGCCAACTTTTTAAAGGAGGAGCCACTGTTTTAGCTTTTCCATAGCTTTAAAATCGAGGCTAAGCCTGTCTTGTTGCTGCAGGGAATCCCTGAGATCACGGAGGATGAGATTGTGAGTGTGCCGGATGCCAAGTACACAAAAGGAGAATTTGAGGTTGGTGTCTTCTAATGCATGCTTTGTATTTTCTTAATATAATGATTTTCCAGCAGGGAACCTTCACATTCATAAATAAATGCATTGACTGAGTTTGAGTTTCGTGTCAACCCTGCTGCTTGTGATTTATTCAATAAAATGTATTTTAATTTAGCAGTGGGCGAAGTGCATGAAACAGAAGCCATCTTGAACAGCTTTGAACAAAAGAGCCCAACCTGAAATGTTATATTGACATGAGTTGTAAACTGGCTGTGTTCTGATAGGCCAAAATTAAAAATATTTTAAGCAGTCTGACCAGTTTTTACATAGGTTTTGCTATGCTACTTTCATAGTGGCATCCTATAAATAGATTTGCACAATTCCTTTTTTGGGCAATTGTGGGTTTCTCGCATATAAAAGAGGGAGGGAGGGAGGAAGGAAGGAAGGAAGGGAGGAAGGAAGGAAGGAAGGAAGGAGCTTTTAAATGATGAATAACATTAACATCACAGCAAAAGACAAGAGCAGTTAGAGAGGGTATGCAAGCAAAGCTTAGCAAGTTAGCCAGACTAATATATCCTTTGCATTTTTTATGCATCCTAATGCTCAGAACGAGATAATGAACAAAATGTGCACAAACATGTCAAAGCCGAGTAGATGAATTACACTAATAGCATGCTAAAAGTCTTTGTGTTGACACATTAAGAGCAACACTTTTGAATTATTTGTTTGAGAAGCAAAACTTTGCACAATCCAGGAAGACCCGCATGCCTTCTAATGGCAACCCACCCCCAAAAGTCTCCTAATATCTAATAACTAAAATGTGGCTTCCAGCTATCTTCCCTTTTGTGTTTAACATTAACATTGGCATTTGAGCTGCCCAGGGTAAATCTGACACAGCAGGGACACAGTTGATCGTAGCAACTTTACTAATCAGGCTGGAAAAACTTTGACAAGAAGCGAACACAGCCGCTAACCAGATAATAACAAGACGCTGGTCCCACACAGAACAGGACAGGACACTTGAAAACCTGCCTCTCAAAATGGCTGCAGCATGTTGTGATTGAACAATTAGCATCACCCGATCTCTGCTTGCTGCCTCTACAGTCATAGAAGAGTTGGAGGAATGCAATAGATCCCATCGAAGCATGGATGTCCTCAGTTAAGTCCAACGTCTTGAAGATGGCAGGTGTGGCACTGCAACCCAAGACCTGGCTCTTTTTTGCATGCGTGCCATGTAAATGTACATTGTGTATGTGCACAGAGGAGACACAAGTTCCAGGATCGTGAGATGGCACCTGCCATCTCACAGGTTTTTTCACACAGTTGCCATGAAACATGGTTCCTAAATGGATCTGATCGAACTACAGGTAGTCCTCGACTTACGACCACAATTGAGCCCAACATTTCTGCTGTTAAGTGAGATGTTTGTTAAGTGAGTTTGGCCCCCATTTTACGACCTTGCTTGCCACAGTTGTTAAGTGAATAACCGTAGTTGATGAGTTAGTAACCCAATGGTTAAGTGAGTCTGGCTTCCCCATTGACTTTGCTTGTCAGATGGTCGCAAAAGGTGATCACGTGACCCTGGGACACAGCAACCGTCATAAGTTGCCAAGCATCTGAATTGTGATCACACGATCATGGGGGATGCCGCAAAGGTCGTAAGTGTGAAAAATGGTCATAGGTCACTCTTTTCAGTGCCATTGGAAAGTTGAACGGTCATTAAGTGAACTGTTTTAAGTCGAGGACTGCCTGTACAAGCTCAGATTATTGTGCAAATAGATAGTGTGGAATCTTGTCTATTTTAAACATCTTCAATAGATAAAAAGGATAATACAGGTAGTCCTCAACTTACAACCATTCGTTTAGTGACCGTTCAAAATTACAACGGCACTAAAACGACCTGTTTTCACACATGACCATTGCAGCATCCCCGTGGTGACGTGAACAAAATCCAGGGACTTGGCTAACTGACTCATATTTAGGACAGTTGCAGTGTCCCGGGGTCATGTAATCACCTTTTGCGACCTTCTCAGAAGCAAAATCAATGGGGGTAGCCAGATTCATTTAACAAACCTCACTGACATAACTGCAGTGATTCGTTTAACAACTGTGGAAGAAAGGTCTTCAAATGGGACAAAGCTCACTTAACAGCTGTCTTGCTTAGCAATGGACATTTTGGGCTCAATTGTGGTCATAAATCGAGGACGACCTACCTATAGACTGACCACGTATGTGTTGTATGAAAACCAATATAAACACCTGGAGTTTTGTAGGGATATGTTTTGTATCAGGCAGCAGAATCAGATAGGCCAGCGTTTCTCAACCATGGCAGTTTTAAGAGGCATGGAATTCTGGGAGTTGAAGTCCATGCCTCTTAAAGCTGCCAAGGTTGAAGAAACACTGAGATACACATCTCTGGGCCTCTTTATGTTGGTTGTTGTTGTTCTTTTCAAATCAGGCAATGTGATTGTCTGGATTTGTTTTCTCATTTAGTCTCTCATAGTTGAGGTCTACCTACGATATGATGTCAATTACAGGCCTCTCTCATCTTTTTAAGTGGGAGAACTTGCACAATTGGTGGCTGACTAAATACTTTTTTGCCCCACTGTATATAAGTACTCAACTTTGCCTTCAGAGAGAAACTGTGTTTCTTACACGTTGGAGATGTTTTCTTTGCTGAGTGTTTAGTCCCTGTATGAGAAAAGAGACTCCAGAAGGGAAAAGCTTCATCATCAGCTCTATGGTTTGCTCTTATCTGCCAGGTGGTGATGAAAATGCTTCAGATATTGCCAGAGGGACACCGGATGAAGAAGGAGGTCGACATGGCGTTGGACACAGTGAGCGAAACGATGACGCCCATGCACTACCACCTGAGAGAAATCATCATTAGTACTTACAGACAGGTAATGAGACAAGAAAGGGGAAAAAACACAAATTACTGGGTGTATTTTATGAATTTTTGCTCACTTCTGGTCCAATCTGCTATTAAGACAACTAAGTAGATGTGGGTGTGATGTGACTTTAGTCAGCCATGTAATTGAAATGTCTTTCAATTGCTATAGAAGGATCAGGAAGAAGAGGAGGTGTTGTGGCCCGTCGGCTGCCAGCAGAGCTAGCTGCAGACTCAGATGAGGAGGTGGAGGGGGAGCCTGGGCTGGCTTCGGAGCCTTTGGAAGGCTCTGATAAGGAAACAGCATCAGAGGCAGAGGCAGAGCCGGGGCCTTCCGTCCTGCCCCAGGTGGAGAGGCAGCTATCTTCGGGGCCTGAGCTGAGTGAGGAGGAGGAACAGATGGGGCCCATCCCAGATGCGCATATGCGTAGAAAGAAGAGGAGAGCAATGGAATGCAATAAGCCGGCTCTCAGGGAAAAGAAGATGCTAGCCAGCCCCTCCCTGGCTGGGAAATAAATAGGAGGGATTTGGGAGTGGCTAGTTGTCGCAGACAACCGTTCATTTCTAGTATACAGCAAGCAATTCGGATTTCTTGGCTAAACCCAGGTTTGTTGGGACTAATTACGTTTGATTTTTTGTTTATCCCTGTGAATAAAAGACTGTTACTGCCCTGTTATAAAAAGGGGCAGGGGTGACTCACGAGTAAACGTCCCCGCCCATCCCTCCCCTCCCAGGAGTCCCCATGCGGCCCGTTTTGGATGCAGGTAAGTGCAGGGCACGCGCGGAGGCTCGGGGAGGGGGGAAAACGTGCCTACCAGAAGTTCGGGAAGGCCGGAAACGGGCCTGTTTCCAGCCTCCAGAGGGCCTCCGTAGCCTGGGGAGGCCATTTTCGCCCTCCCGGAGGCTCGAGGAAAGCCTCTGGAGCCTGGGGAGGGCAAAAACGTCTCCCCCCCCCGCCATGGTGCAGGAGGCTGATTAGGCCACATCCACCATGGCCACGCCCACCCAGCAACCGGGCAGAGAATCCCTTGCTAAAATTTTTGAAGCCCACCCCTGAAAAGGGGAGTTGTTCTACTCACGAGTAAATGTCTTATCACTACTTAAGGCTGGGTCAGAACAGGAGGTGGCTTGCTCTGGATGAGCCTCATCCATGGAATGAAATACCTGGAGTTTGAGTTTGACTTACAAGTTCGTTTAGTGACTGTTCGAAGTTACAAGGGCACTGAAAAAAGTGACTTATGAACATTTTTCACACTTAAGACCGTTGCATTATCCCCATGGTCACATGATCCAAATTCAGATGCTTGGCAATTGACTCTCATTAATTACCGTGTAATTATAATCATAACCATAACTGAAGTTGTTAAGGTTTCCCTCAACGATTTATACTGATCTGTTTTACATATGTTAAATGAATATGATGGTAATATACAATTGTAGTGTTCTCTTTTCCAAGTTTTGAACCATTTAATTTCTCCATATTCTGTTCTAAATAGAGAGCCAGTTCGATTTAGTGCTTAAGGCGCCAGGCTAGAAACTAGGAGACTGTGACCCTAACCCTAACCCCACCTATGGCATGAAAGCCGATTGGGTGACTTTGGGCCAATCACTCACTCTCAGCCCATGACATCAGGTTTAGGTGACAAGCTGGTTGGTCAATTCCTGTCACAACCAATGGATCAACACTCCGTTGATCTGAAAAAAAGCAGACCCTGCACATGTGATTGCCCACTGCAACCCTTCCCAGCCAGCTTTCCACAAGCAAAGTCAATTGGGGATGCCAGATTTTCTTAATGACTGCATGATTCACTTAACAACTGCAGTGATTTGCTTAACAACCATGGCAAAATAAGATTGTAAAATTGGGTGCAGTTTACTTAACACCCACCTTGCTTAGCAACAGAACTTCTGGTCCCAACTGTGGTTGTAACTGAAGGACTACCTATAATAGCAATAGCAATAGCACTTAGACTTATATACCGCTTCACAGTGCTTTACAGCCCTCTCTAAGCAGTTTACAGAGTCAGCATATTGCCCCCAACAATCTGGGTCCTCATTTTACCCACCTCGGAAGGATGGAAGGCCAAGTCAACCTTGAGTCTGGTGAAATTCGAACTGCCAAATTGCAGGCAGCCGGCAGTCAGCAGAAATAGCCTGCAGTACTGCATTCTAACCACTGCACCTCCGCGGCTCTGTACTAATGCTCATCTTTATATAACTTTCCTATTGTTCCCTTAATTTTATTCAAGAAATCTTTTCTCCTCCCCTTTTAACTTATCTGACTCTTCTTGTATTTTTTTTTATGGAAATCAGTGTTCAGTTGGACACATTTTCCGCAGTCACTCTTGTCTTTTCCTTCAATGTAATTTCAATGTATAAGGTGGCCAACCATTTACATATTTCTGTGGCTTTGTCTACATCTGTATAGTACAGTATAAAGTGTATGTAATGTGTGGAAAATACCACTAGATGTCAGGTTGGAATGCCAATATTTTCCTTGTGGCTACAAAGTCAGGACAGGACATTGAAAACATCATTTTAAATCCAATTGTCACTGTGTCTGAATCTTGTCTATCCTGGTCAGAAAGATGCAAGTAATTTTAATACACCCTGTTTCACGAAGAATGCACATCTAATATTATTTGTTCCTGGTTACCATTTGTAATTAATTTATTTATTTATTTTGCAAAATTTGTATGCCGCCCAACTCCCGAAGGACTCTGGGCGGCTCACAGTATATATAAAAAAGACAACAATAGAAACATATATTAAAAAAAACAATTTAAAAATACATCAATATTAAAATAAAACATTCACACAACATACATGGGCCAATCAGTCAATTATTGGCCCCAGGCCTGCCGGAAAAGCCAGGTCTTAACGGCTTTACGGAAAGCCAGTAAGGTGGGGGTAATACGGATCCCGGGGGGAAGTTGGTTCCACAGAGTCGGAGCGGCTACAGAGAAGGCCCTCCTCCGCGGGCCCGCCAGCCGACACTGTCTGGCTGATGGGACCTGAAGAAGGCCAGCCCTGTGCGACTTCACTGGTCGTTGGGAGGAGTGTGGCAGAAGGCGGTCACGCACATAAACTGGTCCTAAGCCATGTAGGGCTTGTAATTGTATTTTGATTCTGTATTCTGGTTTTATTGTGTAAATATGGTAAGCCACTTTATTATATATATATTCTGTAAGACCAGTTGGTGGCAAGTTGCCAGATAAATTGGATGGATCTTTTTCCCACTGATCTTGCATGAACCCTCTTCCATACGATGCTTTGGAAAAAAAAGTTGAAATTTTCCAAAATAGCAAATGTGTTCCTCACAAGCCTTCATAGGAAATTACCAGGTTTTCTCTGCTTGTTATTTAGGATTTATGTCATTAACGTTAAAAATAATATTGCAAGTGTTACATCAATGAAGGAGAATATTTGTAGCTGAGGGTTGACATGAGGGGTCCTTGGTGCTCTCTGAGCTTGCTTGTTTTCTTGCAGAGATTTCATTATCCAAACTAGGTAACCATATCAGTGCTGGCAAGGAGTGCAGCAAAACTGTCAGCAAACTGCACTTCTTACTAGCACTGATGATGTTACCTAGTTTGGGCAATGAAACCTCTGCAAGAAAACAAGCAAGCTCAGAGAGCACCAGGGACCCCTCAAGTGTTATATCACCTTGGTGTGTTTTGTTTTCATTACCAGCATTCCTTATTATCCCTAATAATAATAATAACACGGTGGCGCAGTGGTTAGAGTGCAGTACTGCAGGCTACTTCTGCTGATCACCGGCTGCCAGCAAGTTTGGCAGATCAAATCTCACCAGGCTCAAGGTTGACTCGGCCTTCCATCCTTCCGAGGTTGGTAAAATGAGGACCCAGATTGCTGTGGGCAATAGGCTGACTCTGTAAACCGCTTAGAGAGGGCTGCAAAGCACTATGAAGCGGTATATAAGTCTAAGTGCTATTGCTATTCCTATTGCTAATGCTAGCAGTTTCAGTATTGATCCTCTGCTCTGAAAAAAACAAACACCTTTTCATTTCTGTTGAGGAATATCAGAAGCGTATCTCTTCTATAAATAGTTTGGTACTTTTTGTCGTTTTTTGAAAAGTGATCAGGGTAAGCAATTAGCATGCAGACATCCGAGAAGTGGTAGGTTGCCTGAACCTGTTCCAGATTCTCTTTTAACTTTGACATTGTCTGACTCTAATTTGTGGTTGCTGGTCATTACAGCAGGTGTCGATTGACATAAGACATAAGACTTTGACAGTATATTTGGTTGTGTGTCTTAGGTTTTTTTTTTAATATGGAATAGAACACAGACACCCAGACAATACTTCTTCTCATAACACTATTACACAAAATATAAATCTTATTCTATTCTCTCTTTTCTATTTCTATTCTTCTTTAATCTATAAAGTATTCTTATATTCTATTTCTATGTTCTTATTCCTGTGTATATTATCTTATGCTTTTTTAAAAATCTTAACTATTTGTTAGTTCTTCGTATTCTAAATATTCCCCCTTTCCCCAGGTGTAGGTGGAGATGCTAAGTCTGAGAGAATGGTCGATTGCCTAGAACTTCCTTTTTTTTAAAAAAAATAGTCTTTATTTGGTTTTTTAAAACAACATATAAAAACATACAACAAACAAACATAGAAAAGAAAAATTAAAAAATAAAAAATAAAAGAAAAGAAAGATTAAACAAAAAATAATGTTTAGATGGTTAGTTCCAGAGGGCATGTTAATAACAATGCAAGAGAAGAGATTCAGAATAGACTCCATAGAAGAAGCAAGAGATTTCTATGAACAATATATAAGGGGTGAAGAAGAACAAGACAGTAAAGAAGAGGGGGGGAAAGGAAGTCAGGAGGAGCGAAGATCAGAGGAGAAAACAATAGAACAGAAGAGAAGAGGGAGGACGACAATAGAAAGATATGAAAGAGAAGGAGCGAGAACGAGAGCCCAGACAGAGACAAGGACAAAAGGAGGCCCAAAGGAACCACCCAAGTGATAAAAGAGAGGAAGGAGAAATTAATGTAATATCACTGAATGTCTAGAGCTTCCTATTGAATTCATGGCAACAATCAAATCTTATCTTTATGATAGTCATAGACCAGCATAAGAAAGGCAAGATACAGTCAATTAAAAAGCATAGAAAATACATCGGAGTCTAAAGAAATATGAAAAACTAGAAGGTATAAAAGATATGTACTATATTAAAACAAGCTATATATGTAGACACAGACACGCGCGCGCGTACACACACACACTCACACACATACTTACATACATGAGTGTAAAAATCTAAAAGAGCTAGGAACATTAGAAGGGTGTAGGGGAGCACAAAATGTAGAAGACTATGGAATTCTTGGCAACAATGGGATTTGAACCAGGTGTGTAATTCAGTCCAACACGTAGTAAATAAGTTGCACCAAGGTTTCCATGCCTTTTAATCTGTTTCTGTCTTGTGGAATATTCTTGATGTGTCCTGTTACTTGACTTTCCCTGTGTGAAAAAATGGAAATGATAAACCAGTTTTAGTGGTTACTTTTAACATTAGCCTAGGCTACCTGTCTAGAAAACAAGCTTTGGGATTCTGACATGAGGGGGGGGGGAAGGACAATTGGAGTTAGGGTATGATTGAAGGGTAGAAAATACTGCTGTAAACAAATAATCAGCACCTTGCCAGTTATCTTCCCTTTCCCCATCTCTATATCTTTATCTATTAGATATATTAATATTGGGGCCTTCAATTGCCAGGATCCCATGCTGCCTGTGTGCGATCCTGACAAGGCAGATAACAAGCCTATGGTGAGGGAGTGCAGGAAAATTCATGTATTTTGTTTAATTTGTTTTACCAATTGTATAGGTGCCTATTCCACACCGGTGACTCTAGGTAGTGAATGGAGGGTTAAAACCAGACCAGACCTAGAGTATACAATAGCAACAGACAGACAATGTAAACATATGGGCAAGGTCTAAAATAATTCAGTATCAGTGGAGGAACACAATTTTCCTGCCATCCAAGCTAGCCCAATGCTAAACATGTCATTACATGAAAGTTTAAAAATGTAATTGTAAGCACAGGGATTCAGCTTCATAAAGGATCCACGCAGGAAGGCGAAGGAAAATTTAACTATTTCCTTTTCAGCCATGTTTTTAAAGAACGCTTCTTTTTCTTGTACGTCTAAGAGTTTTTTGCTTTCTTTAAAGGTAAATAAATAAATACCTTCTTTAAAAGTATTTATAACGGTACCGATAGTCTGTTCCAAGTTCTGTTCACTAATTCTCTTCATTACCACATTTTTGCCTGATGATTGCAGAACATTTTATAATACTAAAGCTGAAATAAATAACCAGGAAAGACTTGAAAGCTGGATAAAGGAAACCCCTTCTCCAAGGATCGTTCTTCACATCCTATGTTAAAGTGTTTTTGAAAAATGCTACTTCCCCTTTGAGGGATTTTAATTTGAATTAGGTTAAGCATTCATGTTTAATTTAAACATGTCTGTGTGTGCTGTCCTATAATTGTTTTTCTTGGGAGGAAATTACTACAAGTAATTCAGTTTTTGAGACAAGACTTAAACTCTTCGATTTTTCCTTGAATTGTATCCCTATCACATGATATCTGGGCAAAAAAACCCTCCTGATTCTTTGTATTCTATTTATAGTTAAAAGACTTCAACATTGGAGAGATAAGTAGTTGGCTCCATCTGCTGAATGGTCTCTAGACTTAATATTATAAGCATCAAACAAATTAATTTCTTACTGATATAAATCAGAGTTGATTACAATGAAGTGTGGCTTATCATTAATTGAAATACCGTATTTTTCGGAGTATAAGATGCACTGGAGTATAAGACGCACCTTAGTTTTTGGGGAGGAAAATAAGGGGAAAAAATTCTGCCTACCAGGTATTCATCTGGCTAGCGTCCTTAGTTTGGTCAGCCTCAGCGCATTAGTTCGCTGGTTTTGAGTGCACGCGCGCGCTTTTTATCCCCTGGTTGGGGATAAAAAAACAGCTTCTAAAGCACAGCTGATTGTAGGAGGGAGCAGCAATGAGAAAAGCAGGCAAAGCCAGAAGATCGCTTCACTCGCTAGCGCCTCATTAGGGCTGAAAAAAAGCTTCGAAAAAGCTACATTCGGAGTATAAGATGCACCCAAATTTTCAGCCTCATTTGGGGGGGGGGAGTGCGTCTTATACTCCGAAAAATACGGTACTTTGATCAAATTTATATACACAGTTGTCTGTCTTTGTGCATAAATGTTCTATATGTTCCCTCCTGTTTTGTTTTAGTTGTATTTATTTAATTATTTGTTTTGTGCCATTAAGGCAGTGTTGATTCTTCAGCAACCACATAAATAGATTTTTTTCCCATCTGTCCCTAACCTAGTCTCTTAAGTCTTCCAACAGTGCACTTATTGCCACTAATTTAGTCCATTAGAAAAAGGATTTTGGCTTAAAGAGTGACCTTAAAGAAGGAATGGATTCTAATACTGTACCTCTGCTCCTGGTCTCACTAGGATCTATGGCTGGGTGAAAGGTCTTTAATAATCCAAGTATTTATCTAGGGTTAGCGCTAATAAAGCTTTCTGAAACTGGTGCCTTTTAACTTTGTGGTGACTAAATGCTGGACAGTGATGCCTATGAATTATGAGGGCTGTATTCTCAACACATCTGGAGGGCATCAAGTTGTGAAATGCCAACAATATTTGAATCAGAATGAAACAAGGACTTTCCAGTTTTGGTTGAGTCTCTAAGTGCTGAGATTCAAGAAGCTATAAAGAAGCTGAGCAAACACAGGAGCATTGAACAGAAGTTGGAAGAAACTTTATTGGATTCCCAGCAGTGGCTCTAACTAATAGTTGCTTCAGCTGCCTAGAGCTTTTCAACACACCTAGGATTTTTATTTGGACTGGGCAAATGATTTTAGTTATATTTCTGTCTGCAACTGAGCAAGAGAACCAGACAACTTAGAAAATGTTTACCGTTTGGTATAGGTTTAAATGAGGAAGTCAACTTATGGTACCGTAGGATGTTTCTTTGAAGATGTTAAAAAAAAAAAGAAGACCAAAAAATAGAGGATCTCTGCATGCTGTTTTTGAAAAGACATACTGAGACTGTTTGAGTCTCTCCTTTTTTAATTCAGCTTTTAGATGAGAAGAGTTCTATGGCTGTAACTTGGGAGATCTTCCTCTCCCCTTTTTCCTAGCTTCCCACAAATGTAGCCATAATTATACAAGAGTTTCTCATTACCAACTGTGAGCAACTCATTGGGAGCAAACCCTAAAACATAATTCAGAACTAATGTCATCTGCTTCTTGTCAACTTGGATCTGAGTGTATGCAGTTGTTTAATTTTCCATTCAAAAGAGAGCAAGTTGAATAAAATGAATAATATGTTGTCTTGTTATGCTATTTATAATTCACTCCCTTTTTGTAAGCAGTGGTGCTATGTGTATTCTGTAGAATTCAGTTATATTTAATGGAACCAAGTCTGGATTAATATGAAATAATCACACATACTCGCAGACAATAATCAGGCTGGGAAATGGACACGTCTCATCAAGGCAGGATCTCATCTTTGGTTTTGATCATTTCTGATCCACAATCATACATCTGAAAAGGATCTTGCAGTTCATCAGGTGCTTTGCTCTGGAATTCTCAACAAGAGTTGAGATCTAGTGATAAAATGTTTCTGACATTTAACATTTAGACATGATAGCAGTCTTCCAATATCTGAGGGGCTGCCACAGAGAGGAGGGGGTTAAGCTATTTTCCAAAGCACCTGAAGGCCAGACAAGGAATAATGGATGGAAACTGAACAAGGAGAGATTCAACCTGGAAATAAGGAGAAATTTTCTGACAGAGCAATCAACCAATGGAACAGCTTGCCTTCAGAAGTTGTGGGAACTTCATCACTGGAAGCTTTCAAGAGACTGGGCTGCCATCTGTCAGAAATGGTGTAGGGTCTCCTGCTTGGGCGGGGGGTTGGACTAGATGACCTACAAGGTCCCTTCCAACTCTGTTAATTTGTTTAAAAAAAACCTCATAGCAATAGAGGCTGATCTCTTTGCCTCTAGAGCTCTAAGCTCTACTGTCGATGCTAAATTGCATCATGCGGCTCATATTCGTTCATTTTCTTCTTTCAGTATAACCACAGTAATCACAGTGTAGGATACAAAATAGAATTAAAACCATTCAATCCCAACATGCCAAAACTAGAATGATCAGCATAGCAACAAATGTGCATAAACGAAGATTCATTTGAAAACTTCTTAAAACAAATAGGTTTTAGTCTATTCAGTAAGGAAGGTGTGCTAGGTTTGGTACAGATAGTCCTCAATTTACAACAATTCATTTAATGACCTTTTCAGAATTAACAATGGCACTGAAAAAAGTGACTTAATGATCGTTTTTTCACACTTAACGGCCATTGCAGCATTCCCCCATGATCATGTGATCAAAATTCAGACACTTGACATCTGACACTCATTTATGATGGTTGCAGTGTCCCTGGGTCATGTGATCATCTTTTGCAATCTTCTGGCAAGCAAAATCAAAGGGGAAGCCAGATTCATTTTACATCTGTTACTAATTTAACAGCTGCAGCGATTCACTTAACAACCATGACAAGAAAGGTACAGTACTAAAATGGAGCAAAATTTACTTAAAAACTGTTTCACTTAGCAACAAAAATTTGGGGCTCAGTTATGATTGTAAGTTGAGAACTCTCTGTATTAGCCATATGTATGCACATCTGGAGTGTGATGGATAATGACTCCGCTGTTGATTTGACTTTATCTTGTACGCTTGCTGGTGATTGTGATGTTCTTATATAAAAAACAATTACTACCAAAAAAACGTAAGGGCTAGTAAGCTTGAAGTCTGCCACATCAGTCCATGGATCTCCACTGAAAACAGTGTATTTCTAAACCTCTCTCTTAAAAATGTTCGATTATTTTGAACCTAGGGGTCCAAATGTATATTCTTAGCTCACCAAAGATATCTCTGTGGCCAATGCCTCCTGTTCTCTGAATGTAGGAAACCATTGTAGACAAAGAACAGCTAGGGCAGGATATTTGTCTCCATTCCAGCATTGCTTCATCATCCATGACAGCCCTTTATGTTTTCACATGGTCTATAAATAAAAAGTTAAGACATACTTATGGATCTGTGTCATTGAGTGGGCAATTACTGGGGTGGCCTTGATTGAATCACCCTTCGGAGTGCCCGCTGTTTTCCTACCGTGTTTTCCCAAAAATAAGACACTCTCTTATATTTTTTTGAACCCTGAAATAAGCGCTTGGCCTTATTGCCACGCACTCAAAAGCCCGATTGGGCTTATTATCAGGGGATGTCTTATTTTGGGGGAAACAGAGTAATCTTTTCAGCAAATTTACTTCTTCTAAATCTAAGATTTAGAAGAAGAAGTCTTCTAAATCTTCTTCTAAGAGCTGAGGTGGCGCAGTGGTTAGAGTGCAGCACTGCAGGCTACTTCAGCTGACTGCTAGCTGCAGTTCGGCAGTTCAAATCTCACCAGGCTCAAGGTTGACTCAGCCTTCCATCCTTTCGAGGTCGGTAAAGTGAGGACCCAGATTGTTGGGGGCAATATGCTGACTCTGTGAACCGCTTAGAGAGGGCTGTAAAGCACTATGAAGCGGTATATAAGTCTAAGTGCTATTGCTATTGCTATTCTACTGCTGCCTCCATGATTGTTCATAGTTAGATTCCAAGTTGCAGTTGGTTTTATTTCCAAATTAAAGCTTACAATGGATTCCCCCCCCCCAAAAAAATAAGCCATCTGCTTCTGATTCTAATCTTGCCATGGTTTTCTTTTCACTTAGGGCTCCCCTTCTGTCACCCAACAGGTGACAGATAGGTGGCTTCATCAGTGTACCTGAAGAGAGAAATACTCATCTGAAGTCTTATCATTGACATTTGACTTTGTGCACGATGCTCATTGCTAGTGCGTCATTTACAGTGGCGGCATTGTTATTGTCTTTGAGAGATTCATGCGCTCATTTCATGGGCAAGTCTAATGGTTGATTTGGGCGAGGAAATTGAGGCTTAAGTCCCACTCAGGAGGCAGCTTGCTGAATTATTATTTATTAATTATTATTTATTAAATTTGTATGCCGCCCAACTCCCAAGGGACTCTGGGCGGCTCACAACAATATAAAAAAACTATTAAAAGAAAACATAATAAAAACAGTTAAAAACAGTTAAAAACTCATACATACCGTTTCATGGCCGGACCTCGCCAATTACAGAGGCGAGATCAACGGCCCCAAGCCTGCCAGAAGAGCCAGGTCTTCACCGCTTTCCGGAAGGCCAGCAGGATGGGGGTGGTCCGGATCTCGGGGGGTAGCTGGTTCCAGAGGGCCGGAGCAGCCACAGAGAAGGCCCTCCCCCGCGGGCCCGCCAGCCGGCACTGTTTAGCTGACGGGACCTGGAGGAGCCCAACCCTGTGGGATCTTACCGGTCACTGGGAGCTATGTGGCAGAAGGCGGTCTCGAACATAACCTGGCCCTGAGCCATATGGTGTGAATGAGTGTGATCTATTACTTTCTCTTAATCCAATTTATCTTATGGGGTTGTTGTACCTCTGGAAGTAAAATTAGGTAACATCCTTCTGTGTGTTCAGTGGTTCAAAGACAAGGTGGGATAGGAAATCAAGGAACAAAATCCACAATTGGAAATCAACATGTGCCTTACAAGCCAGGCACGATGTGTGTCCGAACAGATCCCAAGCAAAAAACAAACAAACAAACCACGGCTCTTTCTACAGCTGTAGATGCTTAATTTATTTTTCTGTTATTTTCCTTGTAAAAGATTTCCCACTGGGATGCATTAATAATTTTAATTCCAGCATCAATTGTATTCTGGCTTTCCTGTCAAACACACAAGCCATTTTCAAATGGGGACTGGGGGAAAAAAACGGGCTTTCTTAAATGCATAATTTTCACGCCTGGTGAGAACAAACAATAACGTTCCAGAATGTAATGGAAAATGTCATTTTGTGCCTGTTTATTTATATTTCTGAAGATCAACCATGCTAAACATTCTGGTCTGGATTCTGAGATAAATTAGTTTAAGGATGTTTGGAAAAAGAATGGGTTTTTTTTTTTGTCCTTCCCCCTTCTGCCACCTGTTCCCTGAATTTCAGAAAATGGGAGGTATAAATGCTGATATTTAGATGTTGCAGGGTGACACCAAAATTGAATGTGGCGTGGCATGGCATGGCTTCTCAAAGCGAACCCCTCTATATCAGATTCCTATGAATGAAGTTGGTATCAAAGAACCACCAGCTCTGAGCTTCTACTAAATCCCAATTCTTGGTATATTTTTAATGTTTTGACATTTTTAATTATTTCCCCTATCACATCCAAGTAGTAAAACTTGTCATCAAGATGAGGGGTTAAGCGTTTGGCGATAAGGGATTATCTCGAGGAGTTGGTGTTGGGGTTGTTTAGCCAACAGAAAATATGAAGGAAAAAGTTGAGGTCCTATTTAGTTCACAGTGAAGGGTATCGGTGGTGTCTTCAGATATTTGCCGTTAATGGTTACACTGATTTTTTTTTCTTTTTTCTTTTTACCATGACTGATCATCTTATCCCTTCTTTTGAGGGCGGTATAGTTCATTATTTAAAAAGAAGCACTGGTTTTTGAAGAGTGTGTGCTGTTACAGAAAAGCAATAGTCCCAAAACAATCCTACTCTAGGCTCCAACACAGGTAGTTGTCAACTTAGGACCACAATAGAGCCCAAAATTTCTGTTACTAAGCGAGGCAGTTGCTAAGTGAGTTTTGCCCCATTTTTATGAGCTTTCTTGCCACAGTTTTTCAGTGAATCACTGCAGCTGCTAAGTTAGTAACACAGATGTATCTTGCTTCCCCATTGATTTTGTTTGTTTGAAGGTCGCAAAAGGGGATCACATCAGTGGTGAAATCCAATTTTTTCATAAATACGAGTCAGTTGCCAAGCAACAGAATTTTGATCACATGACCATGGGGATGCTGCAAGAGCCGTAAGAGTCGTAAGAGTGAAAAATTGTCATAACTCACGCTTTTCCGTGCCATTGTAACTGTGAACGATCACTAAATGAATTG
>QLTV01004226.1:392077-404363 GCA_003457575.1 Thermophis baileyi
GGGCCTTTAGGAAAGCCTTGCTGCAGAAGAAATGGGCCAAAGTGTGGGAGGCCTGGCTGCAACTGTCCAAAGCTGAAGAAGTTCCTGAAGACCTCTGACAGCGAAAAGGAGGCTGGGGGTGAGCACACAAGTGAACTTCCGGTTGGCCCTTTGGGCCGTTTTCACCATCCCCAGGCTTCAGGAGGCTTTCCTAAAGCTTGGGGAGAGCGAAAATGGCTGAAAAGAAGGCTGAAAATCAGCTGGCCAACGTGCACATGTGCGCTGGAGCTGACATAGGGCAACGCCTCGCGTGCCCTCAGATATGGCTCTGCGTGCCACCTGTGGCACGTGTGCCATAGGTTCGCCATCACTGACATATGGAATCTGAGTATATGCATTTCACTTAATCAAAATCAAACTGAGGTGGCATAATCACTGGGTTACTATAGATGCTACTAAAGTTAATATTTTGTTATGTCAATTGTTATGACAATATTTTAATTGTCTAAATCTACTGCCCTTGGCATTCACATGTTAAATGTTATTTCTGTGTGTCAGCCCTTGCTTTCTTGTGAGTGCAGTTGTGTACCCAGACATTGTGTGGTACTCGAAGCTAATCCCTTAAACATGAATTAATGGGTTCCTTGGGTACACCCATGTGTTGTGCAAATGAATGCATATAAGCATAAAATGCAAGCAATATTAACCTTAAAAAGAAAACATGGCTGGCTACAGGAGAGCCTTCTCTTTTACAACATACCATCTTGGTGTTTCAAATGCTTAGAAGAATTCGATGTGAAAAATGTCAGTGATCATTATTAAAATAAGGGACCTTCAAATTGTCATTCTACACCTATTTTTAACTTGCTGCATAGATATAGTCAAAGGGGAACTCTCTTATTATAGACCAAAAGTGTCCTACTTGCTCCTCTGATCAATAGCTTGCAGATGTTCTGCCTGAAAAGAACAGGATGGGGCTAATCACTCATTCATCAGAATAATGCAGTTGAAAGGGACCTTGGAGGTTTTGTAGTCCACCCCCCTGCTCAAGCTGAAGACCCTGTACCATTCTAGATAAATGGCTGTCTAATCTCTTCCTAAAAACCTCCAGTTATGATGGATCCATAACTTCTGAAGGCAACCCATTTGTCAAGCGCCGGTGAAATCAGGAGATTCAGGCTGTTCAAATGAGTATAAAGATTTATTGCAAATTTAATAAGCTTGCTACAAGAATCTGACCAACTAATGGTCAAGGGAAATGAGCGGGAGATAAGAGAGGCGTTCAAGGAGGGCTGGACTTAGATCTCTTGGGCACGCAGGGACTCATGACTTATGACTCATTTGACCCCTCCCTCAAGCTAACATGGTCATCATCTACACCATTCCATTGATTAATTGTTAGCATTAAACAGAGTGTAAAATTTCAAAGAAAATGTCCAAAGGTTCTCTTAGCAACAAGCTAAGTTTTACTTTACAAGGTGAAAGGGACAGAGCGCCTGTTCTTCTAAAGTTCAACCTGCACTCATCTGCTACTTCAGACTGTCAATTTGAATGTTGTTCTTAGAGGCACCTTGGTGTTGTTGTTTCTGAGATCTAGTCACATTCTACTAGAGCAGTCTTGAATACCAGGAAAAAAAATCACATAACTGTGGTTTAAGAATAACTGCCTTCCAAACAGCCCATTAATATTTGCCTTGAAATGAATCTAGTAAGTTTTCCCATACGTGGCTGCCGAGACGTTTTCATAGAGCAGATTTTCATAGGTAATTAAACATTATAACTTCAGAAGTCTTTACCATAATTGGATATTAGGCCAAAGGAGAGAATGGAACTGTTGAAGCACCCAGACAGGATTTTATTTGGATTAAGCACACATATGCAGAAATATGACTTATTTACATGTACGCAAAGATCCTTTCATCCTGGGATGGTCAGATTGGAGCAGGGAAGTGGGGTTGAGACCCAGAGAAAAACTTGTTGCTCTGTGAATGACTGAAAGCAGTACAAGGGGATGTCTGCTTGCAAGCCTGCAGAAATGTGTGATTTAAAAACCAGACAGAATTCTGGCAAATGGACACGACAGTGGAGGTAGGAGATGGCAGATGCTTTAAATAGGAAACCGCATAGTAAGATCAGGTTGCTACAAAATAATGAATTCAGTATCTTCTGATTCTTTCTGATCTTCTGGCAGTTATCCCTCAGGTCCATTAAGTTTTCAGCAAGAGAGATCACAGAATACTTCCACCTTTTCTTGTAAGGCTGCAGCTGGGCATAGATATTTCTGAAAGTTACAGATGTTGCATGGGTGTTAAAATAGAATTAAATGTCTCTGGTCTATCTGGTTGGGTAGCTGCTGTTGGGCCCATTTTCCAGCAGAGAAATCTGATTCTAGAATAGGTCATTTCATTACCACTTGAAGACTTGTATTTGACTCCATTTCCTTCTTCCACTTAATGTTTATGATCAGTGGTGAAATCCAAATTTTGTTACTACCGGTTCTGTGGGCGTGGCTTTGTGGGCGTGGTGTGGCTTTGCAGGTGTGGCTTGGTGGGCGTGGCAGGGGAAGGATACTGCAAAATCCCCATTCCCTCCCCACTCCTGGGGGAAGGATATTGCAAAATCTCCATTCCCACCCCACTCTGGGGCCAGCCAGAGGTGATATTTGCCAGTTCTCCGAACTACTCAAAATTTCCGCTACCGGTTCTCCAGAATCTGTTAGAACCTGCTGGATTTCACCCCTGTTTATGATCCAAAGAAAGTAGCTGTTTGAAAAATTCTGATCTTAATGTGATTTGAAAGTTGCCTTTCCAAACTGGTTGATTTAATTATTTCCCAGCCGTGAACTCCTTTTGGACTTAAGGAAGCAAATGAAAGATCCTTCTTAGTTCTCATTGAAGCTGTATAATTGTACAGGTGATCCTTGCTTAAATGCTTGTTCAGTGACCGTTCCAACTTACAACGGTGCTGAACAAGTGGTAATTATAACCAGTCCTCATATTTACTTTGGTTGCATCATTTCCTTGATCACATGTTTAGAATTTCTTCACTAAGCCACCTGGTCACGTGACGTGGTGCTTTAATACCATCACTTATCGATGGAAATTCCAGTCCCAGTTTCCCTCATTAAGTGAGGATTACCTGTACTGTGTCTCTCCATTGATATGATTGAATTACAGCTAGTCCTCGACTTACGACCACAATTGAGCCCAACATTTCTGTTGTTAAGCGAGACATTTGTCAAGTGAGCTTGGCCCCCATTTTACGACCTTTCAGTTGTTAAGTGAATCCCTGCAATTGATAAGTTAGTAGCCCGGTTGTTAAGTGAATCTGGCTTCCCCATCGACTTTGCTTGTCAGAAGGTTGCAAAAGGGGATCATATGACCTTCGGACACAGCAACGGTCATAAGTATGAACCAATTGCCAAGCATCTGAATTTTGATCACATGGCCATGGGGATGCTGCAAAGGTCGTAACTGTGAATAATGGTCATAAGTCACTTTTTCAGTGCTGTTGTAACTTTGAACAGTCACTAAACGAACTGTTGTAAGTCAAGGACTACCTGTACTTCATTGTAGCAGAAGCAACATTGAAGAGAATGGGGATTGGTGCTTCCCACCAAGATTTGGACTCCTCTCTGTGCAGCCAGTTTTCATCCTCACATACGTACACTACACTCTAAGCAAACCTGTTGGAATAGCGTGCTGTGAATTCCAAATTTGGAAAAACCCCAATGCTGCTTTAAATGAGCGCAAACTTAATTCAGGGGGGGGGGAGTGCATCTCCATCATCAGATTTTAGTGAAAAGCAACCAAGGAGCAACTTCCCACTTTTTGCACATGTTACTGCTTAGTAGACCACCATCGCTCTGGCTCTTAGAAAGGAATAGCGGTCTTTTTCTATTTTTGTTTCTAAAAATCTGCCTACTTTTGTTAAGCCCAACTGAGTTGAGTGAGTTTTACTCCAAGGTAAGCGGGCACAGCTTTATAGGCTTAGCCTGGCCCTTTCTAGACAAGGAACTCATTGTGCTATGGCTTGGCTTATTCACTGATTTTTATGAAGGCTCCAGATGGCCTTTTTCCCATTTGTGAATCCCCTTTGTTTTTCCACCCTTCCTTCCACCCTTTGTCCTACTGTGAGACATCCATGAAAGAGAGAAAAGGTGGGGTGGCTCCATAGAATACCTTTTGTCTGGCAGTGTTGATGCCATCTGTTTGAAAGCCCCCCTTTCCCAGATAATTGCATTATTTGCCCAAGCTTCCGACCTCTTTCTTGTTTGCTTTCGTTCCATTCTATAAAGCTTTAATTGCTAATTTCTACTTATAGCAAAGTGGTTACTTTGAGCTGGAGGCTGGGTGGTGTTTACATTCAGCCTGAAACTATGAATACGAACACAGCTACGCCGCCGCTGATGTCTACCTCAGTGATTGCTGTTGTGTGGTCATGACTCAACTGAGGTCAAGGCAGGGACAGAAGAGAGGATAAGGCTAATTCTTGGTTGCTAAAGTTTTTCAGGAAAAGCAGCACTATATAAAACAAGGGTTCAATTTATAGCTCGAAATCTCAACTGCCTATTCCTGGTTCTCCCCTTCCTGCCCCCTTCCACGTTTATAAAAAAAAGTGGATGTTTGTAACATTTTTTTTTCTATTTCAGGGGTCTCGGTGTCTAAAGAAAGAAAGTTCTAGCATGGAGCACAATTTAATGGGAACTTGGATGACCAAATTTAAATGTGACCCGGGGTTAGATCCTTTCCTGAAGTTGCTGGTTTTGCCAACAGGAGCTGCGTTATTATTAATTACTGAGGAAAAGAGAGGTTAAGGAAGAAACCTTGCTCAAAGGATGCTAACCCTGGGTGGTTCTGGGACTATAGTGCTTCTTTGGAGGTTCTAGCACAGGGGTGTCAAACTCGTGTTGTCACGGCGGCGTCACATGAGGTATCGTGACTTTTTCCTCCTTCGCTAAACCAGACGAGCGTGGCCAGCGCATGACGCATCCGGCGCCGCGGGCCGCGAGTTTGACAGTCCTGTTCTAGCAGGAGGGTGCAGCTATCGCATACCCTTCACAGAAGATCACTACACTCCTATCTGGGATGGTTGTCCTCTTTCAGTGAAGGGGACACTCCCTAGGTAGCCAGAGTAGCTGAGTCAATCCTGACGATCAATGGAGTGACAGATGTCACAGCCAGATCGTTCTCACATCTGACTGTAATGCTTAGAAGTCTCCTTACTACAGTAGCCCAGCCTGAAGGAGTGTCTTATCGTGCAGTTAATGCACACAGTATGGCTGTCAATCCCCGACCGGCTTGCCAAACCTGGGGGGGAAGCGGCTGCGGGAATAGCGTTTCTCCGTGACGAGGCCGATGGCTGCCTGCTCCTTCATATCAGCTGACTGGCATTGGTTGCGATGTGGCTGCATGTCTTCATCTGACGACAGCTGACTGGCGCTGAAGGCGAAGCGGCCGGAACAGCTGACCGGTGCTGATTGCAAGGCGTCTGGTAGCCGGGAAGACCCCGGAAGGAGGACTGAGAGACGCCGGAAGCTGGTTACGTGGGTGGGCTGGGCTGTGGGCTTGACTATGGCTATTTACAGCGCTGGTAGGCGGTAGCTCCCAGCACTGACTTTGCATCTGCTAGGACTCATTCGTGCCGGACCTCGGTCTCAGTAAATCTGTTTGCAAGCTTGTTTGTTTCTGCGTTTCCTTGGCTGGGCTACAGACGCGTGAGAATGGCTTTTAGGTTTCAGGGATGTGGCACTTGACGCTGTCCCACAGAAAATCCTGTCCATTTTCTCCACTTTAGAATTGTGGATTCGATTCTCTCAGTGGGCTTTGGGAGTTGGCCTCCATGTTTGAAGGAGTGTCCACACTGGGGTAGCAGGATTTGGGCACCGGGACCAGAGGTTTAGTCTTCTGAGCTTTGGGACTCGTGCTGGAGCCCATCCTCAGGGAACTTCTCTCTCACCAGAAGGTGTGCTTTGGGCTATGCATAGTATTTATGAGGTGCCTGGTTGCATGTGGCTTTTTAGTTGTTGGTTGGGGTGTTGATGGCTGACTATTAAGTTGTTGGCTGTTGTTTCCTTGTGCTGCCAAGTCTTTGGCTCCTAAGTACCTGATAAGCTGGTGATAAACCAGCACGCCTGTTGACTGACAAGGGAACTGGACTCCAGCACGGGTCCGAAAGCTTGGAAGAGTAGGTGACTGACCAAGATTGGATCCTCCTACATTATCCTGGGACACATATATTAGCTTTCATTCGTGAGGCTGCGATAGGCTGATGGAGAAGCTTGCAAACTGCTTCCAGAATGGGGTATTAAATATGGACAGATCTAAAATAGCAATGTTGAACCATGACTGAAAGTAATTTTTTTCAGAGTCACCCTCATCTTGGTTGGCAGGAATGCAGTTTTCTTGGGGTGGAAGGATTCAGGATTCAAAAGAAATGAACAAACATTCCTGATCTAGGGAACTTTCATCCATTCAACCATTCATTGGTTCATTTCTTTCCCCCCCCCCAAAAAAAGAAATTAAACAACATGTTTGTGCCACTCCACCCCAATGCCAGTGCTTCCCTTGATCCTTTCAGTTGATTAGTATGAGAGTGCCAAAATCAACCAATCAACTCTGGCTAGAGATGTGTCCTTGCTTAGCAAAAGACCTTCTGTGGTGGTATTAGAAAGCAAAGGGATGCCATCAGTCCCAGCTTATCCCCTTGTCAGTGGAGTGTAGTTTTGATTTAGCGTTTCAGATACAAAACATTTAAAGGGTACTCTTGTGCCATTCTGCATGACAAATGTGTTCTTAGCTTTTATGGAATGTGTCAAGCTTTTTGGCAGTAAATACATCTGAAAATGCACAATTCTCACAACATCTTTTTCACTAAGATTTATTGAGAAGATTCAGTTCTACAATTGAACTATTTCCTTTCTGGAACCCATAAATCCCTGTATACAGTGGGGATGGCTTTTCTTTGTCTTTCTAACTGCCTTCCTTTGATCTAATGGAGATTTTCTTTTTTCACTGATACAAGGGATATTTTCAATTGTCTATTCACATAACGGTTCTGGACTACCACTCTACGAATCCATTCCTCTGTATCGTGTGGTATATTTACCATGCTTGTATTTCACTCAACTTCTGGCATAAATTTTAGCTTTATAGATTGTTAAAATCTGTAAGAGTTTATGTCATACCGAGTTGAATCTAGGAACAGTTCTTCCAACTGAATTTTTGACTTGACACTCCTAGAAAGGTCAGGGTTCTGTCTGAAATTTCATGCAAAATGTGTGTTGCATTATTTCTGAATTGTGGATCTTTCAGATATGTTACATATAGGTAGTGTGTGTGTGTATGTGTGTATATGCATGTATGTATGCATTCATGTATGAAATCTCTCTCAGATTGAATTTAATCCATTTTTGGCAACAATGTGGACATGGTCTGCCATTGCTGATGGTGGGATTTTTAAAAAATTCATCCTGGTACTCTCTCATCCAAACGCTAATCAGGTCTAACCAAACTTTACTTTTGACATCAACCATAGTTGAGTAGGTGCTAAGGAACCACTCATCCCAACTGTTCTATAGCTTTTGATCAAGAAATAATCCCCAGAATTGTGTCTGAGCTGTTACAGTTGTCTTTTGATTTTTTTTAATACTCTTTGTTAAAATGCAAATCAACCTGCCCATCTAAGAGTTGAAGGGCATCTGATTCCCACCATTAAAGCCTTTTAAAATTACTGATTTCAGGGGAAAACTGCAAAGGAGGAAGCAGAGATACAGACCTTACAGCTAAGGAGCCTGCAATTCTTGGAACGTTATATTTATCTCATTCTGTTCAACGCGTATCTTCACTTGGAAAAAAAAGACTCCTGGGAGAAACCTTTCAGTATCTGGATGCATGAGGTCAGTAGTCTTCAATGCCAACTGATAGCACTTGGGTAACATTTTGTAGATTTTTGATTTTGATGAGCAATGCTAACCTTAGTGAATGGGGGAGTTAAGGCAGGCAGGAAATATCTATATCTGAAGATGAATTTGCTCTCAACAGGATTCATGGTCTATTTCCCCTTCTCACAGCTTAGGTAGTCTAAACTCTGCACTTAGTCACATAGTTTCTGGATGCAATTTTTCAGATCAGAACTTGTTGAGATGCATACATTGTTTGCACATATTTTGAAGCAGTATAATATTCTCCCTGGATCCTTAGATAAATAAATAATAGGATGCAGTGAGAATCTGGATCTGAAAAATCAGTTTATCAAAGACCAAGGTAATTATGTTTAATAGGGAAAGTGGTGTGAACTTGAAACATAAACATAAATATATAAAAAAATGAAAGCAAGTGGATTAATTTTCATACTTTTATGTTTTATGTATTATGTTAATTACAGATAGGAAAGTTGGGAGGAAGCACCAGCTGCTGATAGAATAGTTGATAATATGTGATCTGTTATGAGAAAGAATGTTTGTCAACAGAATAAAAAAAATATATGCCAGTAATATATTTCGTTAATATTTTTGTTAAGTTGTATGTATTGGGAAGAAGTGTGTGTCGTAAAATAGGAAGAGAATGGGTCAAGAACGAAGGGAGGTGCGAATTAATATGGCTGGAATACACAAGGGGGTAACGGGTACAAAAAAAAGTATGTTAAAATAGTTTAATCATATAGAGAGTATGAATGAGGATGGAATTGTAGTATGAAGAGTGAATGTTTCAGGAGGAAAGGAAGGAATAAGCTGCGATTGGATGGAATTGATGAGCTGAGAAGTTTAAAAGCCAAAAGGCGATTACCGTATGAATCAAAGTCAATCTATCATCAAATATGATAGAAGCAAGGATGATTTGCAAGGACGGAAAGACATGGAGAAGATGTGGTGTGCACTGCTGTAAGCTAATTCCTCCTCTCTTTAGTTTCTTTGGTTTGTTACTTTGTACCAGGGGTGAAATTCAAAATTTTTCCCTATCGGTTCTGTGGGTGTGGCTTGGTGGGCGTGGCAGGGGAAGGATACTGCAAAATCCCAATTCCCTCCCCACTCCAGGGGAAGGATACTGCAAAATCCCCATTATAGCACTATAGCAATAGCACTTAGACTTATATACCGCTTCACAGTGCTTTATAGCCCTCTCTAGGCAGTTTACAGAATCAGCATATTGCCCCCAACAATCTGGGTCCTCATTTTACCAACCTCGGAAGGATGGAAGGCTGAGTCAACCTTGAGCTTGGTGAGCCTGGTGAGATTCGATCTGCCAAACTGCTGGCAGCCAGTGATCAGCAGAAGTAGCCTGCAGTACTGCACTCTAACCACTGCGCCACCGCACTCCAGGGAAAGGATACTGCAAAATCCCCATTCCCTCCCCACTTTGGGGCCAGCCAGAGGTGGTATTTGCCGGTTCTCCGAACTACTCAAAATTTCCCCTACCAGTTCTCCAGAACCTGATAGAACCTGCTGAATTTCACCCCTGCTTTGTACTCATTTTTCATAATGTTCATATCACAAAGGAAACAGAGTGGTGGATATCTGTACTATAAGGCAGTTGAGTGTCCATAAACAAGTGGAAGGAGAAAGAACCAGCAGTCCCTGGGGTTTGTTCCTTGGTTAGAGGAAAGTCATGGGTATGCCATGATTGTTGGGACTGGGAAGACAGCATAGAGAGGGAAGGAAAGCAGGTTGACAGAGAGTGGTTAACGCATGCATTAGGTTCGTGATGGTGAACCTATGGCACGCGTGCCACAGGTGGCACGCGGAGCCATATCTGAGGGCACGCGAGGCATTGCCCTATGTCAGCTCCAGCGCTGGCCAGCTGATTTTCGGCCTTCCGGAGGGCGGGGGGAGGCTGTTTTTGCCCTCCCCAGGCTTCAGGAAAGCCTCCGGAACCTGTGGATGGCGAAAAATGGGCCCAACGGGCCTACCGGAAGTTCGTTTCCGAACTTCTGGTAGACCCGTTGGACCCGTTTTTTGCCATCCACAGAGTCCGGAGGCTTCAGTGAGGCCTGCGCGCATGCGGGAGGGGGCCATTGCGGGGGGGGTTGTGTGCGCATGTGCGGGGGAGGGCATTGCATCATGGGTGTGGGCACGTGCATGTGCGCTATCGCGCATGCACGCGCCTTTTTGGCACCCGAGCAAAAAAAGGTTTGCCATCACTGCATTAGGTAGATCAGTGCCTCCAGATTGGCAGGATTTAATGGGACCGTCCAAGCATGTCTTGGACATCTCGCAGGAACTTAACAGCTTCTGAATAATAGGTTCTCAAGTAGACTTTCCATGCTTATAAATATGTCTTGCTGGATTTGGCATTTTAGTCCACCCATCAAGTCCTTCCCAAGGACCTGGGATAGGCAGACATAGTTGTTTAATAAATTAAAGGTATTTTTGCAGTATGTACAGTAAACTCTTCCAAGTAAAGCTGACTTTTGTAATTGATTAATGGTAATTTTTTTCTCAAGGGATGTTCCAGATGGTTTTGGATTGCACCCCAAGAACCTATTACTATTGGTACTATCTTTGTTTCCTTTTGCCATAGTCATTCTACTTCTATTTACAGTTCTTTGTACTTTGTGATTTTTGTCCAGTTCTTTCTCTTTTCCTCTGTCTCCAGGTATTGCAGTGTCCACTATCCAAACTTTTTTTTTGTCTTTCTTATTGACACTTGTTAAGTCTGGGATGTCGTGCAGCAGCTACTTGTTTTTTGAAATCTAAAGTCCCAGAACACTTTAGCTTCTTCATTTTTCATGACTTCATCTATGTTGTGGTCCCATCAGTTCTTGCTTGCAGACAAGTAGTCTTTCTTGCAGATATTCCAATGCGCTGTTGTTGTTGTTGCTGCTGCTGCTGTTGCCATGCCTTGTTTGTCATGCAGTCTTCTTGCAAGAGCTGGCTAGGTGGTCTACCGTTTCTTCAGCTTCTTTGCAGAGACAGCACTTTTTGTCTTAGGTTTTATATGCATTTGTTTTTAAGGCTTGGTCTTGCGTAGCCAGAATTAGCCTCTCTGTCTTTTTCTTCAACTTTCCTGCTCTTGCCAGGTGGTGTTGCTTCTTTGTTTGCTCTTGTTGTGCTTTAATTGACATTTAAAACGTGGGTCTTGGTGCTCAAGAATAATGTTCTATATCAGGGGTGGGTTTCTCTTACCTTCCCTACCGGTTCGGAAGTGCGCGCGTTGCGTCGGAAGTGCGCGCTTTGCGCGTGTGCGTCACATCTGGGTTCTGACCCTCTGCGCATGCGCAGAAGCCTTTGGCATGCGCAGAGGGTTCATTGCCAGCTGCTTTCAAGCAGCAGCGACTGGGGAACCGGTTCGGGGGCGTGGCAAGCTGGTCATCGCTACCGGTTTGGCGAACGGGGCCAAATTTCTGCCACCAGCTCGCGCAAACCGGTCCGAACCGGTAGCAACCCACCACTGTTCTATATGCTCCATGATCCTGCCATGCAGCAATGTAGTTTTCCATCAGTGAGATAGCTTTGCTGAATAATTACTATTGACCATTGGATGATTATATTAAAAATGGGCAAGTATAAAGACTTTTGGACTTTATAGTAACATAGAGGACCAATCTTTCTTTCTTTAAATATACATATATGTACAGTGTGGAACAGTGAGGTGACAAACTTTTATAGGAACAGCATTTTATAGTCTTGATTTTTTGTTTCTAAATTTACATGTCTGCTCTCTGAATCCGAATCATTGCTCATAGCTGGTTGTAGCTTTCAAAGAGATCCTTCACAGGCCTAAAGAAAGACCCTGTTTTCCATCCCCGGTCATTATTGTTATGGCAGAATGCATTATCCTTGCATTCCTTGTAGATTCATTCCCACGAACAACAGCTGTTCTTGTAAACTGTCGATGATGTTCATTATTTCTCAGAATATCTTTATTGAGTAAGCCTCTGTGGCAAAGAGCAAAGGCTAAGCCAAGTGGCTTCAGAGGACCAGGAACTGGTCCACAAGCCAGAAGTTTTAGCAGCTGTGGACCGGCAAGGGGATAACTCTTTTATGAAGCATAGCCATTTTAATGAGAGTGATGGGGGAAAATTGGTGGGTTACAGTTTTCTTATTCCTGACTGCTTGGTGTCTGCAGCCCTTGTTCTCTTTAGGGAAATGCCTAAACTTCTTTACCGGATATACCAGCTGAAAGGATTCAGCTAACTTCTTGCAATAATGAAGTCCCAGGGTTTAGCTGCAACCCCTAATTCTAAAGCAGTGGTTCTCAACCTTTCTAATGGCATGACCCCCCCGCAACCCCCCATGCAGTCGCCAAGTGTCTGAATTTTGGTCACATGACCACGGGGATGCGGCAACAGTCATAAGTCACTTTTTTCA